>RCUC01127990.1:0-113144 GCA_003697995.1 Taxidea taxus jeffersonii
GGGGGGCACTTTGCAGGGCAGAAGGCCCTGGTCATGGGATACATTGGTGGCAGCTGGGCTGTTCCAGGAGGGGTCTCTGAGCTGGGAAAATTAGCTGGAGTCTGGCTTCCATGCTGGTCCATCCTCCCAGCACTTAGCTTCCTCCAGGCTGTTGGGGGCCGGTGGGGATTCCTTTCTTCCCTAAATAAGCCCAGCCTGTCCTCGGGAAGCCAGACCCCTGCTGCTGCTCCAGGATTCATCTCCAAGAGGAGGGCATCCTGCCTGCACCAGGGTGGGAGCTGCAGGGGAATCCCACGGGCTCGGTGCACAAATGGCTACCTAGGCTTGGGTACAGATGGCCAGCACCAGGGACCTGTAGCTGTGCCTTCTGTGACTTTCTACTTTGCCCCTCTAGCATCAGTCAGGAGTCTCATCTGGGTGTCTAGCTGACATATGTCCCAGATACCTTCTAAGAGTCTGGGGAACCGATGGATTCTTTGTGGACCTTCCTGAATGGAAGTCAGAAGCTTCAAACAGAGAGGGAAAAGTGTTCCAGAGAGAAAGAGAGAGAAAGCAAAATGTTCCCACCTTATGGTCACTCCCTCCCCCGTCAGCCAGAGATGGCGCCTTAGCAGCCGCTTTCTGAGTGGAGGAAGGAAGATAGCTGTGGAGGACCATATCCTGAGAGGTACCTTGGAGAGGCGAAGCCTTCGGTGTGGCTGCAGGCCCAGCAGAAATTCTGGTGGGCTTGGGCAAGCAGGGGCCACTCAGCCAGGCTCCCAAGACCCCTGTCCCTCTTCATCCACAGCTCCGCTGGGGCTGGGGGTCAGGACTCACACTGAGAGCCCAGAGGACAGGACTCTGGTCAGTCATGGGGCCGGGGGAAAGGCAGCTTAGGCACAGCCTCTGCCTGGAGATGGGAGCGGCTTCTCCTCTGAAGTCCTCTGAGAGAATCACTGCCCCTCTTTGGGGCTCTATCTCCTCATCTGGAAGATGGAAGGTGATGATCCCGTGGCGCAGGCCCCACAGGACCGGGTAGTGATAATGTTGAAGGGATAAGAGGAATGTGCTGGGGTGTGAGAGGGGAGCAATGATGATAGTAATGTGACACTGAGTCTTTGGAGACCCTGTAAGGTAGATGGAGTTCTCCTCACACTCTTCCAATGAGGAAACAGGCCCAGGAGCCAGGGCTCAGGCTCAAGGCCACATATTAGGTGAGTACCGGAGCCAGGATTGCTCTAGAATCAGAGCACTCAAGAAGACAGAGTAGCACTGGTAGTCACGGACCTAGGTCAGTTGTCCACGGTATGAGGGAATCTTGGGAGAAACGGGATGAGGGGACACTGGCCTCACTGACCTTGTCTTTGACCCTAGCAGGGGGGATCTCCAAGTTTGCCACCATGGAGATGATACCCCAGAAAGCCCAGAAGAGGCAGCAGCAGAAGGTAAGGATGCCTGTGGGGAAAGGGCCCCAGAGTCAGTGGAGAGAGGGCTCTTCCCTCCTAAACAGAGGTCTCCACACCAAGAGGGGCGGAGCCTTCCCCCTCCAGCTCCACCTCCCGTCGCCACAGTGCCAGAAATCCCCCATTAGAAGTGACCGGGACCCAGGACCACACACCTGGGAATTGCCAGAAGCAGGCCCTGGGAGGGGACTAGTAGGGGTCTGGTATTCTTAGAGGGCAACAGGAGGAGAACTGAGAGGGCTCTCCATGGGAACCCTTGGGTGGAGGCTGAGGTATTTTCAGGGGACAGTCCCTGAAATGAGCCAGAGCTCATCCCCACTCCCGCCCTAATGTTCCCCTTCCTTGGCATGTTTCTCACTGACCTTGCGATGCAGGATTATCTGGAAGCGAGAGAACCTGGGGGCAGGACAGCAGGGCCACGATCACAGGATTTGGGAGGAGAGAGCCACTTACTGAGTCCTGCGGTCACAGCACCCGGCAGGCCTCTCCCATGCTGGGGTTTGATGCTCCTCTTAAGGAGGACTGAATGAAGGTACCACATAAGCCTCATGTCATGGCTCCTGGGGCTGCCCCACAGCAAAGCTGCCCAAGTGGGACTCAGCCTCTCCTTCAGGAGATAACCACGGAGGGGATAAAGATGTGGGGTTCCTCCAAGTCAGGCGACACATAAGTGGCTGGGCAGTCACTTCCTGCCTGAGACCTTAGTCTCCCTGTCATCAGAGTGGGTTGTGCTAGCGTGTCCCTGAGCTTCAACTCTCACCTCCCCCCTTCTCTGGAGCCCAGAGCCTGGCCTAGGTCCCAGTCCTGTTATCTGTGCATGCCCTGCCCCCTGGAGGGCCTCGGCAGTAGTGCACCCTGAGAAGGGGTGGGGAAGGGAGGGAGGGTAGTTATGGGCTGGGAGCCTCTTCTGATGGACCCTGGCTGACTGCCTCCCAGGGGAACCAGATCAACCTCCAGAAAAGCAACAAGGTGAATATCTCTAGCACTCACTACAGGGGGCATATTGCGGGGGTTTGGGGGGGGGATCAGAGAGCCCCCACGCCCACCCCAAGCAGGACACTCCCTGGGAGTTTGATAACAGAGAAGTGGGAGATCCATCCAATTTGGCAGGTGGGGTAAGTTCCACTTCCTGAGGGGGAGCTATTTACACCCAACTCTGAGAATAGGTAGGACCTGGATGGAATTGGAAGGTTTCCAAGTGTACAGAGACCCAGAACCGGCCTCCCGCCTCTCTCCTGACCCCCAGAATGCCCCTACAGCACCCCCTGCTTAGGTCCTGTCTGCATCTCTCCCACCACCAGAAGGCCTGAAAAGGGGGAAGCAATGAGGATCCTGTTGGATTAAGGCCACACTTTCTTCTAGAGAAAAACTGTGTTAAACAGTTAAGTTCTCCTGGTGTAGATATTTTACCACTTTCTTCAGTGACACAAAGTTCTATCCTGTCATCAAACTGAGTGCTTGTCCATGCGGAAATCCCCAGTGTTACCTCCTAACCATGGATAGTGGAAACCATTATTGAGAAAAGACTGTTCAACAGAAATTCTCTTTAGTTCTTGATCTTTTTACCAAGGGACAGGATTATTAGACCTGAGACTTCATGGTTCAGCCCACGTGCCATCCCATGTCAGTGACTGCATCCCCTCACACTGCGGGGGACAGCAGCTGGGAGCCTGGGCCTTGTCTCAGGGGCAGTCGTCCTGGAATGGCCTTGCAGCAACATCAGAGGTTATTGTCAGCTCTCTGAGCACGTCAGCAGGATCTGGGTAAAGTCCCGGGAGCCATGACCTGGTCTTGCCTTTCTGAGCATGACAAGTCTGGGGTTGTTGACCAGGGTCTGCAGCAGGAGCCACCTCGTCCTGGACCTGGCTGAGATTCGGGGACCTAGGAGTGAACCAGAGCAGACAGACTTGGGGGACGGGGCAGCTTGTCCCTGTTCTCAGAAGCTCTAGGAGAAGCTGACTGGTACGTGTGGGATGCAGGAGAAGGAGCTGGATGGGGACTTCTGGGGATCTGAGGGCGGCTGGAGGGATGTCTGCAGTTGGGAACAGTGACTAACGTAGTCCAGACCAGTGCTCAGAAGACGTGGCTAAGTGGTGGGCTTCCCAGCAGAAGGCAGAACAGAGTAATAGGGATGGGAGGGGTGGGGTAGACAGTCTTGACCCTCAAGGGAGCAGAAAATGGTAGCCAGAAGAGTTTGGTGTAACCAAACCAAGCCCCATCTTGAAGCCTGGGATGAAGCCTGGGATGTGGGTGGGGTCTCAAAGGGACTGGAGGACACAGACAGCAGAACTAGGGCTCCTTCCTGGGAACATGGGGGGAGCCCACTTAGAAGGACAAGGACACCAGGCCTCCAGGATCCCCTGGTCAGGCTGCCTGCGTGCTAAGCGTCTTGCTCTCCTCAGTAGAGGGCTCCCCAGGGCACAGAGTATGGAGGAAGGGGGAAGCTGGGGCATGTCATAGGGGCTCCCAGAGAAGCCTTAGGGTGTTCATTGCCTATTGTCCAACACCAGCATAGGTTCAAACAGGAAGCTTACCTGTTGACTGATTTAGGCACCAGTATTTAATGGCCCGCTGCAGCTTCCTCTCCCTGTGCCCTGTGATCAGGATGTTACAGAAGCTGACGAGCACAGGGTTGGTATGATAATGATCCACATAGAGCATGCCGATCCAGGCACTGAACCCTGAAACACACAAGGCAAGTCAGGCCGGGCAGCATGCCCTCTGTCCTGTCCTGGGATGCGTGATCCTGTGCCACATTGTTCCTCAATAGTGCTGTTTTCACTGAGAATCTAGAAAATCAGGTACAAAGAGCTGGAAGGGTTCTCAAGCTGACATTCTAATCCATCCCTTTTGCAGAGACCTGGAAGCCGAAAGTGGGAGGAACACCGTGGCTTGTACGGAGAGGCTGCCAGGCATACAAGCAATGGGAGAGTGAATGAATAGACACGGGTCAGAAAGAAAACCATGACAATTTTTGCTCTACAGAAATGGCTGGATTTGGGAGTGTTTTCAACAGAACAGACCATTTTCTTAACTATGTTTCCAGCTAATGATACTGTTAATTCTAAGACGTATTTTTCCTCAAAATATTCAGGTAAATTAGTTACCTTCTAACTGTTCAGATGGAGTTCTAGTACTTCTTACCGCTCTCCATGATTCCAGGAAGGTCTGTCAAATATGCAGCTGTTCACCAGCCTGAATTCTCTTTTGTTTTTGTTTGTTTGTTTTTTAAGATTTTATTTATTTATTTGACAGACGGAGATCACAAGTAGGCAGAGAGGCAGGCAGAGAGAGAGAGAGGAGGAAGCAGGCTCCCCGCTGAGCAGAGAGCCCGATTTGGGGCTCGATCCCAGGACCCTGAGATCATGACCTGAGCCAAAGGCAGAAGCTTTAACCCACTGGGCCACCCAGGCACCCCCTGAATTCTCTTCTGACCATTAGGCTGAATGCTTTTTTTCTGCTCAGCGTTAGAGCCTCCACGAAAGCTGAGCTCTGGGCAGGAGGAGGGTGTGAAGTCCAGGCCTCCAGGACCTGACTGGCAGGCAGCTTCCAGAAAGCTGCAAGAGCAGCGCTCCCCTCATCCCCCACCCCCGACTCAATGCATAGCCACCAGGGATCAGCCACTCACCCATGTCCGCCCCCTCGTAGCCGTTCTGCATGATGGTCCTGTCGATGCGTGCGATCAGCCACGTGCCCAGGATGCAGCTGATGAGCAGCCTGGAGAGACAGGCGCCCAGGCCCAGCAGTACATTGTAGAAGAACAGGAAGTAGTTGAAGTTGTGGAATGCTTTCCTGCAAACAGAAGCAGGCAGAGGGGCAGCAGGCTTTGAGCAGGAGGAGGCAGCTGTGCACGCTGGCTCAGGGCCCCGGGCCTGGGGTCAAATCCTGCAGCTCCTGTCTCCTAGCTGTGTGACTGTGATTGTCCCCGCCACACTGCACTGGTCTAGGGATGGGCTCAGATACAGTGCAGATTGTCAATGGTGGCTGTGATGTTTCATGGGATCCTTGGGTTTTAAGGTTTCTTGTACCACAAGAAATCTCATGTGGTCACAGCTGGCTTTGTGGTTGCAGCAGAGCTTGTGGCTTTCCCACTGTCCATTGTCACAATGACCTGCCCCCACCTTCCCCCGCTGGAACTGTTCTAAGTCCTCCAGGGGAAACTTCCCAGATGACCACCGGATCGTGTGGTTTCCTGTTGCCTGTGGGTGGGATAAGGCCCGAACTCGGGCTTCCCGGACATCTGGGCCATCTCTGGGAGGGGCCTTCTTGGGGTCATCACTCTGTACCCCCCTTCTGCCCTCACCATCGAAGGCCACTGCACAGGGGAGAGGAAGGACCGAGAGGCTGCTAAAGCCCAAGACTCCGATCCCCATTCCCTTCGTTCCCCCCACCTGTTGTTGAGCGCCAAGGGCTTCTGCTTGTCAGCTGCGCTCATCTTCGGCTGCAGGAAGAAGGTGGCGGCGATCCACACCTGCAGGACCATGAGCCCCAGGACGATGGCTATGGTGAGGCTGAAACACAGGACGAGATGGTCCTGAGGTGGCCTTGTCCAAGCCCTCCTCCGATGCCCGGTGACAGAGAGGACAGGGACTGGCCAGCCTGTTGGGACAACAGAAGCCCCAGCGTGTGCTTTATGCCTCCAGAGCATTCTCACACCCACTGTCTGATGAGAAAACAGGCTCACAAGGGCGGACGGCTTTCTCAAAGCCACATGGTCAGGTCTTGTGATCCAGACCAGAAGTTCAGGATTTAATTACACGTGACCACTAAGCTGCGTGTTTAACGGCATGGAAATCAAAGAATAGGATGGGGTTTTTCAAGAGTTCATGAAGGCCCTGAGAGGGGACAAGAAGGCTCTGCCCAGCCTCCCACATGGCTCTAGGGGAGAATGGAACCAAGGAGCTCAGAGCAGGAGTTCCCAGAAAGGGCTGCATCCTGCGTTTGCTTCCCCAAGCAGCCCTGCGGGGCGGCAGTTAGATGGGGCCTCAGCTTCAGATGGCTAGTTCCCAATCCTGCCTCCTCCGCTCCTTGGACATACTGATGAGGTCTCTGTGCCTCTGCTTCCCTGTGTGAAAAATGGGCCTTAATATGAGACTCAACCTCCAAGGGTTCTTAAGACTAAAGATGCACAGTGAATACTCAGTAATGTCAACCTTCACTTTTACCTTCCATAGGGGTAAACTGAGGCTCAGAGAGGCAGTTTACCCAAGGCCACACAGCTGATCGAGAACCTAAGCTCAGGTTTTCTCCTCTCTCCTTCCACTATACTGCCCTGACTCTCATGTCACCTCCCTGAACCTCAATCTTCCCAGCTATAAAATGGACACATGTGTCTCCCCCACAGACACAACTGTGAGCACCCCACTGACCAGCGAGAATGCAAACATTCTGTGAACCATAAGGTTCCCATGGTGATGAGTTGCTATTTTGGCCCATCCTTGGGTCAGAGCTGAGAACATGGGTCCAGGAATTAGTGACATCCCAACAGGGATGGGGCAATTTGAACAGGAGCTCCAAGGCCCCGGGCACGGACAGAGAGCCCACCCAGCACTTACGTCCCAATGCCCAGTCCTTGGAGCATCTCCAGGCCCTGGTTGTGGACGACAGGCAACACCAGGCTGTACATGATGAGCATGCCACAGAGGCTCTGCACCACATGGATGATGAGGTAGCCTGGGGGCCAAGGGAACGCACGGTCACCTGAGGCCCTTCGTGACCCGGTCATACCTGGCCCTCCCTGAAGTCCCCCCTCTAGCCTCCTCCCACCGAAGGCCCTGGCATTGTTGCTTGCGCTGTGTCTTCTGCCTGGGACGACCTCTCTTCTCTCTACCCACAGCCGGGACTCTGCAGGCACCTGGGGAATGGGTGTTGAACCACAACAGGTCACGTGAAGACACGTACCCCACAGCATGTAGGCTATTTGCCAGCCAGAGTACCTTGCAATGGCCACCTGGAATTTAAAAAGAAAAAGGGGTCTCCGAGGGGAGCAAAGACTGATCACCTCTAACACATGGTCCAGCATCCCCGCCTCATCTGCGGTTTACCCACCCACACACCAAGACAGGTGTCATGACGGTCATCATTTTGCAGAAGAGGAGACCAAGGGCCAGATGGCTCACCCAGCAGCAGAGCATACTAGAAGTGAGGCCCATGGACTCCCCATCCAAGCTCTCCCTCCCTGAGGCTACTGCCCCTGTTCCAGCCGCAAGACACCAGGATTCGGCCAAGCCCTTGGTCTCAGAGCAGAGAGAGGCCTCAGAGAACTCACCACACTCTCCGCTGAGGAAGGATTATGGAACTTCAAAGGGAGAAAGTGTTTCTTTCCTGCCCACAACCTCTTCATGTGCTTTCTAGAGGAAAAAGTGGGAAATCAGGAATGTTCATGACCACGGCTGTTTATGCACTTCGAGCTCAAGAGATGTAGACAGAAAAGCCAGTGGAGGGAGATGGTGGCCAGCTTGGCTTCCTGTATTGACCACAGCTCCTGGGACGTTCTCATCAGCCTTAAAAATACTTTGAAAATACTTTTTAAATTGAGATATAGTTGACATATAACATTATATTGGGTTCAGGCGTACAACATAATGATCTGGTATAAGTGTATATTGCAAAATGGTCACCACGATGAGTCTAGTTAACATCCATCATCTCGCATAGTTACAAGAGTTTTTTCTTGTGATGAGAGCTTTTAAGATCTACACTCCTCTGCTTGTAAATCTGCAGCGCAGCACTTTTATCTAGAGCTGCCGGGCTGTGTATTACATTCCCATGATATTTATTCTAGAACTGGAAGCTTATACCTTTTGACTTCCTTCACCCATCCCCCAACCCCAACCTCAACCTGACAACCTCAAATCTGTTCTTTGCATCCGTGAGCTTGGTATGATCCGTGAGATCATACAGTATTTATCCTTCCCTGTCTGACTTACTTCACTAAGCATAACACCTTTTAAGGTGTATCCACGGTCTGTAAATGGCAAGATTTCATTTGTTTTTATGGCTGAATGGTATTCCACTCTGTGTGAATGGGTGTGTGTGTGTGTGTGTGTGTCGCATCTTCTTTGCCCCTTCATCCATCAATGGTCACTTAGATTATTTTCAGATCTTGAATATTGTGAATAATGTGGCAATAAACATGGGGGTGCAAATATTTTTTCAAAATAAGGTTTTTGTTTTCTTCCCATAGATACCCGGGAATGAAGTTGCTGGATCATCTGATAGTTTTATTTTTACTTTTTTGAGGGACTTTCATGCTGTTTTCCACAGCGGCTGCACAACTTACATCCCCACCAACAGTGCACGAAGGCTTCATTTTCTCCACATCCTTGCCGACGCTGGCTACTTCTTGTGGTTTGGGGACTAAACTAGCCATTCGAACGGATGTGAGGTGATGCCTCACTGTGGTATTAACACAATCATGTGTTTCCCTGATGATTTAAAAATCTATAGTTTATAAAAATAACATGTAGTTACCTAGTCTTCATGTTGACTGAATGTGGTAGTTGACATTCTCTGTGTGTGGCTTTTATTTTCTTCAATTTGCGCTGTTTTCTTATTTGTTCTGTGATGAATATGTATTACTTATGCAATAATATTTCAAAACAGGTAATAATGGAAACCCATCTTTAATGATAGGTCCACCTTATAACAACATAAAGGAAACTGAAAAAGGGACCACAGCCCCTCATGCTCCCAGCACCCCTACAAACTGGCCTCGGCCTGGCCCTTTGAGTAAAGATTAGGTTGGCAATGGTTATGTTCGTGGTACATTCTCATCTGTGTCCTGACTTTTTCCTAACATCCTATCTCCAGCACTTTCCAGGATGTTTTGCAATTTTATGACCACTAAATTGGGAAGACTAGTATGAAATAAAGAATGTAACATGTCATTAATAGTTTGTATATTTGGGGCATCTGGGTGGCTCAGTCGTTAAGCTTCTGGCTTCGGCTCAGGTCATGATCCCAGGGTCCTGGGATCGAGCTCCACATCAGGCTCCCTGCTTAGCGGGGAGCTAGCTTCTCCCTCTCCCTCTGCCCCTGCTTGTGTTCCCTCTCTCGCTGAACCTCTCTCTGTCAAATAAATAAATAAAATCTTGAAAAAAAAGTTTGTATATTTATTACCTGATGAAATGATGGTTTGGGGTTCTACTGGGATCAGTAAAATATATTAAATTATTTTCATCTCCTTTCTTAACTTTTTACTAATGTCTATTAGAAAATTCAAAATTGCATCTGTGAGCTTCATTGTCTCAGCTTGGCAGTCCTGGAGTAGAGAACGCCACCAGGAATACAAACACAGATATATTTACATGAGGCACAATTTCTGGAAGGATACAGAAAACGAATAATGTTTAGCTCTAGGACAACAAACTGGGGTCTGAATGGGAGAAGGACTTTACATTAAATATTTTCATAATTTTTTTAAAAAGAGATTAGACTAATTCTAAGAGAAATAAAAAACATGAGCACAGTGCTAGTGCTATCTGGTTGTAGAGTTTTCTTATCCACTATTTCCTTTGCCCCATGGTCCTGTAAAACAGACATGACAGGAGTCATCAGTCCTTGTGACAGGTATGGGAGGGAGGGGCCAGCCTGGACAAGAATAAGGCCTCCCGTCCCTGTGCCCTCTACCCATGTCAGTGCAGACAGCTCTAAAAGGTGGTTGTGACTGGTTGTGGTCCAGTGTCTCACTGATCATCTCGCAGGCATTTGCAGGCCACTGAAGGAAGGAGCAGGCATATCCCTGCATCACGGAGGGCAGGGGAGAGGGACAGTGTCCAGTCCACCCACAGGATCTGGGGACAAGAAAGCAGAGAGAGGGAGCAAGCTAGGGCTGTGATGGAGAGATGGGGCCTCTTTGTACCAGGAGAGTTCTTACTTGCCTGCCATCTGCAAGAGACCCATCCTTTGGCCAGCCAGATGGGGAGGCTGTAAAGGCAGAATGCTTTGGGGGTGGGGGGTGTGGGTAGGAGATGGCCCTGTGCCTCCTGTGACTGCATGTGACTTAGAGACTAAGGTCAGGGGAGGGAAGAACTGAGAGATAGAGAGATATTGAGAGACAGACAGAGAGAGGGGGCAGATACCTAAAATTCAACCACTATCTGCAGTGAAATGTTCACTACATATTCAAGGCCATCCCCTCCTCCTGTTCTGCTCTTCTAAAGACCCGTGCACCCAGTGTCCTTGACCTGAGCTCCTTTGGTACACCCTGAGCCAGATGTACCTGCTAGGAACCCACTGTGGTTAGTCCTGGAGAGCAGGGCAAGTCTGAGCTCCAACAGAGATGCTGAGTGTACAAGACATGATAAGGCCTCTCAGGGCAGAAGACATGGCCAGCTGCTAATGACACGGGTGAGTTCTTTTGTCTTTTGTCTCAGCCTTCTCAGCTGTTAAAACAGAGATGGAAATGCCTCTCAAGTTGTGGTGAAAATCAAAAGAATTCTTTTTTTAAAAAAGATTTATTTGGGGGTGCCTGGGTGGCTCAGTGGGTTGAAGCCTCTGCCTTCGGCTTGGGTCATGATCCCAGGGTCCTGGGATCGAGCCCTGCATCGGGCTCTCTGCTCCTCGGAGGAGAGCCTGCTTCCTCCTCTCTCTCTGTCTGCCTCTCTGCCTATTTGTGATCTGTATCTGTCAAATAAATAAATAAAATACTTTAAAAAAAGATTTATTTGGGGAGCCTGGGTGGCTCAGTGGGTTAAAGCCTCTGCCTTCAGCTCAGATCATGATCCCAGGGTTCTTGGATTGAGCCCCACATCGGGCTCTCTGCTCAGCAGGGAGCCTGCTTCCCTTCCTCTCTCTCTCTCTGCCTGTCTCTCTGCCTACTTGTGATCTCTGTCTGTCAAATGAATAAATAAAATATTTTTAAAAAGATTTATTTATTTATTTGAGGGAGAGAGAGAGAGATCATGCATGCATGCCAGGGGAGAAGCAAAGGGAGAGAGAGGAGGAGGGAAGCAGACTCCCCTGAGCGGGGCTCGATCTCAGAACCCTGAGATCATGACCTGGGCTGAAACCAAGAAATGGCTGCTTGATCAACTGAGCCACCCAGGTGCCTCTGAAAATCAAAATATTCTAAGCACAATATTAAGCTTATAGCAGAAGCTCAGATCAATAGATTTTTTGGTTTGGAACTTTCTGTTTTACAACCAATAAATGTGGCTATTCCTGGATGTCATATATATTCCTGGTTCCAATTTGGGCACTGCTGTCACTACTCAGGAATTTCTAGAAAATTCTAGCTGAAGACACACCAGTTACTCCCAGAGCCCTCTTACCTGTAACAGGCCAATATGTGGAACAGATAGCTCACGCACGTGAGGGAAGCGGGCAAGATGGTCACCAGCCATACTCCTGAAATAGAAGAAGTCACAGGAGAGGCCTGAGAAGATGAGCCAGAAACAGTATTTTCAAAATGCAGCTGTTCATATCTGAAAGGGCTGGGTGATACATTTTACTTCAACAACTTTCTTGTGAACATGAAGTTTTGCTTCTATTTCTGTCTCATTTCAGACATACACATGCCCTTGCTATGATTTACTTCTTGCACAAGCCTCTCCTTTGATATTAAGATTTTCCATCTACAGTGAGTAATGGGAAGAGAAAATGAAGGAGTGTACACATCCCAGTCACCTCCCGCCCTCATAGAACGATTGGTAGTTGACTTCTCTTTGCCACCCCCGGTAAAGAGCAACCATGCGCAAGGGTAATTGGAGTCAAGAGGTCTTGACTGGTGCCTCTTATCCCTCTTTTGGCAAGTTTTTAATATGTTGTATTTAATCTGCTTTCATGTGATCCTGTGTGCTTGGTAGCAAGGTGGCGGGGAGAAACAGGGAATGGGAATGATGTGTACATAGAAAAGCTTCCAGACAAGCTGTTAATCAGTCTGGCCACTAAAACCATTTAAAAAAAATCCAACACCTCTTCATAATGAAAAACACTCCATAGCATAGAAACAGAAGAGAACTCCCTCAACCAGATACAGAGCATTTGCAAAAAAAAAACCCCACAGCTAACACCATGCTTAACAGCAAAAGATTGATTGGTTTCCCCCTAAGTTCAGGTATAAGAAAATCAATGTCCACTCTTGCCAATTCTACCCAACATCGTACTGGAGGGTCTAGCCAGGGAAATTGGGCAAAAATGTGCAGCCAGGTTGCAAAGGAAAAAATAAAACTACCTCCGTTCACCAGTGACATGTTCTTATATTTAAAAAATTCTATGGAATGAACAAACAAAAAAGATTAAAACTCATTAATAAACGAGTTCAGCAAGCTTGTGGGATACAAGACAAATATATAAAAATCAACTGTATTTCCAGGCACTGGCAATGAACAAAATGAAAATATACTTTCATTAGTATCAAAAAGAATAAAACACTTAAGAATAAACAGAAAAAGTATGCAACCTGTACACTGGAAACTACAAAAGATTGTTGAAAGAAATTAAAGAAGATTTCGATCCATGGAAAGACATGCTGTGTTCCTGTACAGGATGTTCTTTGCTAACATGGCAATACTCCCTGAACCGATCTAAAGATTCAGTCTAATCCTTCTCAAAATTTCAATGCCAATTTTGCATAAATTGACAAGCTAATCTTAAAATTCATATGAAAATGAAGAGACCTAATATAGGCAATATAATCTTGAAAAGGAAGAAGAAAATTTCAGGAGTCACATTTCTTGATTTTAAACTTACTGCAAAGCTACAGTAATGAAGACAGTGTGGTACTGCCATGAGGATAAATAAATCAGTGTGATAACCTGAGAGTCCAGAAGTAAATCCTCATCATCAGCGTACTTTCAACAAGGATGAAAAAGACAATTCAATGGGGGAAGAACATGCTTTTCCACAAATGGCACCGGGGTAACTGATACTCACATGGAAACCAATGAAGTTAGAACCTTACCTCACAGCATATGCAAAAATTAACTCAAAAGGGGATGATAGGTTTAAATGTAAAAGCTAAAATTGTAGAAGTCTCTAAAGGAAATAGGAGAAAAAAATCTTTGTGGCCTCAAGTTAGGCAATGTTTTCTTAGATGCACACATGTGACGAAAGAAAAATGGCTATGCTGAACTCCATCAAAATTAAAAACATCTGTGTTTCAAAGGACACTGTCAAAAAAGAGAAAAAGCAACCCACAGAATGGGAGAGAAATACTTGCAAATTTTATCTCTTTTAAGGGATTTATGTATAATATAAAGAATTATTACAGCTCAGTAATAATTTAGAAATAGGCAAAGAATCTCCATGGAGATAAACAGAAAGATGTACAAATGGCCAATAAGGACATGAAAAGATTCTCAACATCCTTAGACATCAGGGAAATGAAAATCAAAACCACAATAAGATGCCATTTCACACTTCCTAGATCGCTATGATTAAAAAACAAAAAACATACCAACATGTGTTGGTAAAGATATGGAGAAACTGGACCCCTGATACATTGCTGGTGGGAATACACAGTGAGGCAGGTGTTTCTGAAAATAGTCTGGCAATTCCTTGAGAGGTTAAGCATAGTTACCATATGATCCAGAATTCCACTTCTTGGTATATATCAAAGACATATGAAAATATATGAAACCCTTGGAGATGAATGTTCATAGAAATATTACTTGTAATAGCCAGAAAGTTGAAACAACCCAGATTTCCATCAACTGATGACTGGATAAACACAATGTGGTATATTCATACAACAGAATAAATTCCAGCAATAAAAAATAATGAAGTTTGGTCGCATGCCATGACATAGATGAACTTTGTAAACATTTGCTACGTGAGAGAAGCCAGTCAAAAAAACCATGTATTGTGGGATTCCATTTATATAAAAAGTCCAGAAGAGCCAAATCCACAGAGCCAGAAAACAGTGGTAATCTAGGGCTGGGAATGTTGAGGGGAAATGAGGAGAGATTGTAAATGATTATGATTTCTTTTTAAGGTGATGAAAACATTCCACATTTGATTGTGGTGACTGGTTGCACAACGGTGATGGTTGAGAATATACTAAACCACTAAACTGTACTTTAAGTGAATGAATTGTGAGGTGTGTGAGTTATGTCTTTGAAAAGGTCTATTAAGAACTTCTTGGGGCACCTGGGTGGCTCAGTGGGTTAAGCCTCTGCTTTCAGATCAGGTCACGATCTCAGGGTCCTGGGATCGAGTCCTGCATTGGGCTCTCTGCTCAGAAGGGAGCCTGCTTCGCCCCCTGCCCCACCTGCCTCTCTGCTTACTTATGATCTCTCTGTCAAATAAATAAATATTAAAAAAAAAGAACTCCTCAAACTCAACACACACAAAACAGATAATCACATCAAAAAATGGGCAGAAGACATGAAGAGACATTTCTCCAATGAAGACATACAACTGGATAACAGACACATGAAAAAATGTTCATCATCATGAGCCATCAGGGAGATTTAAATCAAAACCACATTGAGATACCACCTTACACCAGTTAGAATGGCCAAAATTAACAAGACGGTAAACAACATGTGTTGGAGAGGATGTGGAGAAAGGGGAACCCTCTTACACTGTTAGTAGGAATGCAAGTTGGTGCAGCCACTTTGGAAAACAGTGTGGAGATTCCTTAAGAAATTAAAAATAGAGCTTCCCTATGACCCTGCAATTGTACTACCAGGTATTTACCCCAAAGATACAGATGTAGTGAAAAGAAGGGCCATCTGTACCCCAATATTCATAGCAGCAATGGCCGCTGTCACCAAACTGTGAAAAGAGCCAAGATGCCCTTCAACGGACGAATGGATAAAGAAGATGTGGTCCATATATACTATGGAGTATTATGCCTCCACCAGAAAGGATGAATACCCAACTTTTGTATCAACATGGACGGGACTGGAGGAGATTATGCTGAGTGAAATAAGTTAAGCAGAGAGAGCCAACTATCATATGGTTTCACTTACTTGTAGAGCAGAAGGAATAACACAGAAGACATGGGGAGATGGAGAGGAGAAGTGAGTTGGGGGAAACTGGAGGGGGAAACAAACCATGAGAGACTGTGGACTCTGAGAAACAAACTGAGGGTTTTGGAGGGGTGGGGGGTGGGAGGTTGGGTGAGCCTGGTGGTGGGTATTGTGGAGGGCACATATTGCATGGAGCACTGGGTGTGGTGCATAAACAATGAATTTTGGAACACTGAAAAGAAATAAAATAAAATAAAATAAAAAGAAGGAAAAAGAAAGCTGATCTCCATTCCTTCCAAGTTTTAAATGTGTCTCTGTCCCAGCATCACCAGGATTAGGCAAGGGCTATATCCCAAACCTCAACCATCACAAAGGATGCAGGTAAACCCCCATAAATCTCACCCCCAGGGGCACAGGGAGCCTTGAAGGAAAGGATGGGGGGGGAGGTCTGGCCACGAGCAGAGCAAGTGCAGACTTACTCCAGCCAGCAGCAAGAGCATGGCTGATGGCACACTTCTCATTTAATGTTTGTCTTCCCAAAGATGAAGCATGTTCTTTTCTTTTTTTTAAGATTTTACTTATTTATTAGTTAGAGAGAGAGAGAGAGCACAGGCAGACAGAGAGGCAGGCAGAGGCAGAGGGAGAAGCAGGCTCCCTGCTGAGCAAGGAGCCCGATGTGGGACTCGATCCCAGGACGCTGGGATCATGACCTGAGCCGAAGGCAGCCGCTTAACCAATTGAGCCACCCAGGCGTCCCCCAGATGAAGCATGTTCTGCCTAAAAGTCTCTCTTGGCCAGGGGACAGCGGTGTTAAAGCCAAAAAAGATCAAGATGGAGCGAAAATTTTATGTTTTGACTCTCAAAGTATCTAAACAGGAGAGAAATACGCGGAAGAGGGGGTAAAACATGAGTGAATATGGTGATATATTTACTCCAGGTTCACCCAGAGTGAGTAACTGAGGTTGGCATATTACAAACTTGCCCAGAGGAGGGGGAGAAAGGTAAACTTTCAAAATTATGACTTAAAATTAGTATGATTGAACCTAAAGATTAGACCAGACTTTATGACTGTGGAACTCAAGGACTCCTCAGCCTGAGCATGAACCTATATTAAAGACGAATGGGAATGTTCAAGGGCAACAGTGAAGTATGTTGGTATGGAAGGGGCGGTGATGGATGTGATGCTCACATCAAAGTAACCTTCCATGCTACGTGTATGAAAGACAATTTCCCTCAAATAATTCACAGGATATCTGTTTCCTTCTGGTTGCTGTACTCTACCAGATTATGTGTCTTAAGTAAAAATACATTTGCAACACCTGTTTCATGACTTAAGGAACATTTGGTCACTTATGGCCATTAAATGTCGATGCTACTGAGGTTTTTGGAAAACACTTCCCACCCCGTTCCAAACCCCCATTTAAAGGTAAGGAAGCTGAGGACAAGAGAGAGGACCTGACCTGTCTGATGACAGGAAGTTTACCATCTAGTCCAGGGTCTTTCTCAGCAGGAAAGAGGGAAGAACTCTCCTCCCTCCCTAGGCAATGGACACAGAATTAGAATGTCGTTTTCAAAGAAAGCTGGTATCTTAAGGTGAAGTGATGGCTATGAACAGACTCGTATGTCAAAACCCTAATCCCCAGCATGATGGTAGGTCGATATGTGGCTTTGGGGATTAATGCCATTATAAGAAGAGACAGGGGACAGCCAGCTTCCTCTCCCTACTCTCCAGCACTGAGGATACAAAGAGATGGCCCTCTGGAAATCAGGAAGGAGGGTCTCACCAGACACCAGATCTGCTGGCACCTTGAACTCACCAGGCTCTAGAACTAGGGAATGAGTGTTTGTTGTTTCTACTACCTAGTCTATGGCAATTTGTTACAGCAGCCTGAACTAACCAGAAACTACATATGAACAGCAGAAATAAAATTTCCTTATAATCCTAATGAAAAGCCATGACTTGCTGTTTTATTTTTTCCAAAGTGAAAAAGAAATGATGATTTAATTGTTCCCACTGGCATCAAAACAAAATAGGTTATTTAAAATGAGAAAACTCTATGCGGCGCCTGAGTGGCTCAGTGGGTTAAGCCTCTGCCTTTGGCTCAGGTCATGATCTCAGGGTCCTGGGATCGAGTCCCACATCGGGCTCTCTGCTCAGTGGGGAGCCTGCTTCCCCCACCCCCGCCTGGCTCTCTGCCTACTTGTGATCTCTGTCTGTCAAATAAATAAACAAAATCTTTAAAATGAGAAAATTCAGGGACGCCTGGGTGGCTCAGTTGGATAAGCGGCTGCCTTCGGCTCAGGTCATGATCCCAGCGTCCTGGGATTGAGTCCCACATTGGGCTCCTTGCTCGGCAGGGAGCCTGCTTCTCCCTCTGCCTCTCTGTCTGCCTGTGCTCGCTCGCTCTCTCTCTAACAAATAAATAAATAAAATCTTTAAAAAAAAGTAAAAAAATAAAATGAGAAAACTCTCAGGGCATGATTAATTCAGCCCCAGAGTTTAACAGAATGGCCAGGATCTCAATCCCACTGGCCTTCCAGTCACCCAGGGAGGCACAGACCAGTTGTAACCCACTTATCTCCCAAACTAGGCACCTCATGCAGATCATAACAATGCTACAGCAATAATCATCCCAGGTGGGCACCTGCCACGAGTTCCAAATCCTTCTCCCAGTTTCCCACACTTTCCCAACAAAGGAGGTGTGGTGGTTTTACCTTTGGTGACGCTCATCAGCTCTTTCACCTGTAGGCTGACTGGGATCAGGGTCCCCGTCTGGTTCACAGAGGCGATGTAGCTCTCCAGCTCCCCCTCAAACACATCCAGCTCGTCTCTCACGTACACGAACATGCAGAACTCAATGACAATAAACTGGTACAAAGAGCAAACATTTCAATGTCACACCGGAGTCCAGCCTAGTAGGTGAGTAACATATGGACCTCCCTTTGGTTTTGAGGTCTCTTTGAAGCTCAAAACTCATTTGAAATAGACTCTGGACAGTGGCTATTCCAACATGAGTGGGACTGTGACTTCTTTGAAGACTTCTTTGGAGTCGCCCCAAACCCTTTTCTTCACCCGATAGCACATAGGACTAGGTCCTACAAGGACTCAAGGAACTCTTCAAACATTAATTATATCTAAGTGAAATGAATGCCTAACTGTGACTAAGGAGTGACCTTGGGGACAATTCAAGCTGTATCTCTCACCGCTGTCCTTCTGGGGTCTTGGTGGTAACCACGTTAGAGAAGGTGCTGGTTCCTGTATGCAGGTCACACGTGTTCACTCCCATCACCCTGTCATCATGGTTCCATGGCTCCAGGCCTACCATCATGCCAAAGCTTCTAGAGTTCCTATTACCATTTTACTTCATCAATCAAATTTTGTCTGTCTTTGAATGTGTAGCTCCAAATGTTACCATCTTCAGGCAGTGTCTCAACCTAATTCATTAAACTTTCAGAGCACTTTCACCTTTTTTCTCTATTTACATGGCAAGTACTTCATACCACATCGTATCCCCTTCTCTTAGACCATGGGTCTCTCCTAGGCCAAGACTGATGAATCTGCCATCTTCTCTCTTCCACGTCTTAGCTTGGTGCTTGGCATTTAGTAGATAGCCACCAAAGACTTAAGGAACACAGTAACTTCAAATCGGTTATTCACATTGTGGAGAACTCCAGTTGTCCATTAAAATCCATTCTCCCCTTTGAGCGCAAAGCTGGACTACCTTTCCCAAAGGTAAACTCAAGCCTCCCTTGAGTTAGATGTGGCCACATGACATGGTTCTTGCCCCGGAAGAGGAATGGAACGAATGTGTGCCATCCCACACGGGCCTTTGAAAACCTTCCACGTGCATTTCTCCATGCACCTCCCCCTTCTGCTGACTGGATGCAGACGGTGAGGGTTCTTGGAGATAATGAGGAATATGATAGAAGAGTCTGGGTTATGGAGTAACATGCAGAGGACCGCTGCCCTCCAAACCTGAACCCCCATCCACTCAGCATTGTTACATGAGCAAAAACATACATAGTGGTAAGTCACTGAAATTTAGGGGTTTATGTGGCACTTTAGCATTACCTAACTAACACATTCATTTAAAACTCAATCACAGGATTAATTTATATAGGTATCATCCAGAAGACAATTTGGTCTTGCCATTTCTATATCTCCAGGTTGACCCTACTTTTGACTCAGACATTTTACCTCAGGTAACTTTGACCACATGAAATGTTTTGATCCTATGCTTAATAAAATATTAAAATCAAAATTATGCCAACATTTAAATTTCAACAGAAAGCAAACTTAAATAATACACCTATGCTGAAACATGATTATCACCCATACCCCACAGTTCACACTAGGGTTCACTCCTGGTGTCACACATTCTATGGATTTCAACAAACCTCTAATGACATGTATCTACCATAATAGTATCATACAAAGTATTTTCACTGCCCCAAAAATCTTTTGTGTTCTGCCTATTCATCCCTCCCTCTTTCCAACCCCTGGAACCCATTGGTCTTTTACTGTCTCCATAATTTTGCCTTCTAAACTATCATGCAGTTGGAATCATACATTGCGTGACCTTTTCAAATTGGCATCTTTCAGTTACTAATATGCATCTAAGTTTCTTCCATGTCTTTTCATGACTTGATAAGTCATTTCACTTTAGTGCTGAATTGGATCCTATTGTCTGGACATACTAAAAACTATTTATCCATTCACCTACTGAAGGGCCCTTGGTCACTTCCATATTTTAGCAATCATGTATAAAGCTGCTATAAACATCCATGTGCAGGTTTTTGTGTGGACATTACGTTTTTAGTGCATGTGGGTAAATACCAAGGAAGGTGATTGCTGGATCACATGGTAAGAGTACGTTTAGTTTTATCAGAACTCACCAAAGTATCTTGCAAAGTGGCCATACCATTTTTATTTCCACCAGCAATGAATGAGAGTTCCTGTTGCTCCACATCCTTATCTGTATTTGATGTTGTCAGTGTCTTGAATTTTTGCCATTCTAATAGGTGTGTAGTGATATCTCATTGTTGTTTTAATGCATTTTCCTGAGGACATATCCTGTAGAGCATGTTTTCAAAAGCTTATTTGCCATCTGTCTATCTTCTCTGGGAGGTGACTATTAAAGTCTTTGGTCCATTTTTCAACCTGGTTATTTATCTTCTTCTTGTTGAATTTCAAGCGCTCTTTGTATATTTTGAATAACAGACTTTCTCAGATGTGTCTTTTGCAAATATTTTCTCCCAATGTGGCTTGCCTTCTTGCTCTCTTGACAAGGTCTTTTGCAGAGTAAAATGTTTTTATTTCAATGAAGCCCAGCTTATCAACCTTTCATGGATTGTGTCTTTGGTGTCATATCTAAAAAATCATCACTACTTCAATGTAGAGAACAAACTGATGGTTACCAGAAGGGAGGTGGGCAGAGGGATGGGTGAAACAGTGAAGGGGAATAAGGAGTGCACTTGTTGTGATGAACACTGGGTGAAACACAGAATAGTTGAAATCAGTATACAGTACATCTGAAATAATAAGTTAACTATACTGGAATTAAAATAAAAATACATATATACATAAATACATAAATTCACACTTATCAGTCCCTCAAATAAATGCTTAATATGGCAAAAATAGTAACAATAATAAATTTTATTTCATTTAACAAAATTAAAAGTCATCATCAAACCCAAGGTCAACTAGATTTTCTCCTATTTTACCTTCTAGGAGTTTTACAGTTTTGCATTTGATGTTTAGATCTGTGATGCATTTTAAGTTAATATTTATGAAGGTCTGTGTCTAGATTCGATATATTTGCATGCAGATGTCCAATTGTTCCAGCATCATTCATTAAAAAGGATATCTTTGCTCCATTGTATTGCCTTCGCCCTTTTGTCCAAGTTAAGCTGACCATATTTATGTTGATCTATTTCTTAGCTCTCTATTCTGTCCATTGATTCATTTGTCTATTCTTTTGCCAACACCCCAGTGTCATGATTAGTGCAGCTTTGCAGTAAGTCTTGAAATTAAATGGTGTCAGTCTTTCAACTTTCTTCTTCTCCTTTAAAATTGTGTTGGCTAGGGGAACCTGGGTGGCTCAGTGGGTTAAAGCCGCTGCCTTCGGCTCAGGTCATGATCCCAGGGTCGTGGGATCGAGCCCCGCATCGGGCTCTCTGCTCTGCGGACAGCCTGCTTCCTCCTCTCTCTCTGCCTCTCTGCCTACTTGTGATTTCTGTCTATCAAATAAATAAGTAAAATCTTTAAAAAAATAAAATAAAATAAAATTGTGTTGGCTATTATGAGTTGTTTGCCTCTCCCTGAAAACCTCAGAACAACTTTGTCAATGTCCACAACCTAACTCCCTGGAATTCTGATTGAGATTGCACTGAATCCCAATATAGATCAATCCCAATATATGTAGACCAATTTGGGAAGTGCTGATATCTTGACAATATTGAGTTTTTCCAACCACGAATATAGAATATATCTCCATGTATTTATTTGATTCCTTTCAACACAGGTTTGTAGTTTTCCTCATATAGATTTTATATGTATTTTATTAGATTTACATGTAAGTATTTCTCTTGGGGGGGATGCTAATGTAAATGATACTGTATTTTAAAAAAGATTTTATTTATTTATTTATTTGACAGAGATCACAAGTAGGCAGAGAGGCAGGAAGAGGTGGGGAAGCAGGCCCCCTGCTGAGCAGAGAGTCCGGTGCGGGGCTCGATCCCAGGACCCTGAGATCACTATCTGAGCCGAAGGCAAAGGCTTAACTCACTGAGCTACCCAGGGGCCCAATACTGTATTTTTAGTTTCAAATTCCCCTTGCTGATATATAAAAGAGCAAACGACTTTTGTATGTTAACCTTGTACCCTGCAACCTTGCTATAAGTGCTTATTAGTTCCAGAATTTGGGGTTTTTTTAAAGACTTTAAGTAATCTTTGCACCCAATGTGGGACTCAAACTTAAAACCCTGAGATCAAGTGTTGCACACTTTACTGACTGAGCCAGGCAGGTGCCCCTTCAGGAGTTTTTTGGTTGATTCTTTTGGATTTTCTACATACACAATCATGTCATCTATGAACAAAGATATTTTTGCTTCTTCCTTCCCAATCAGTATAGCTTTTATTTCCTTTTCTTGTCTTATTACTTAGCTAGGATTTCCTAAGTAAATATTGAGCCGTGAGGGGGAACAGTCTTGCCTTCTTCCCTATCTTAGTGGGAAAGCTTCTAACTTCTCACCATAAAGTATGATGCTAGCTGTAGGCTTTTTGTTGATATTCTTTATCATATTGAAAAAGATCCCGTCTATGACTAGATTGCTGAAAATTTTTCTCATGAACTGGTGTTGGATTTTCTTAAATGCTTTTTCTGCATCTATTGATATGATCATGTGGTTTTTCTTCTTTCAGTTACTGATGTGATTGATTAGATTAATTTTTTAATATTGTGCCAGGTCTGCATACCTGAGATAAATCCCACTTGGTTGTGGTGTATAATTCTTTTCAGACATTGCTAGATTTTATTTGCTCTACTCCATTGCAGTTCTCCTATCTACCTGTCTGTCTTCAATTTTAGGGGCAACGATTTGCACCATGACTTCTCTTTCCTTATGCATTTAAGAAGAACTACTGATTTTTCAGCTTGTTCAGGTTTTTACTTGTTGGTAGAATGGAGTGGCATCTTGCAAACTCTTTACATAGAATTGATAACCAGAAGCCTCCATAAATAATTCAATTATATTTATTAGTAATATTTGCCATGCAGGTGGAAGTATCCTCGCAGTAAAAATGGTAGGGGTCAAAATATTGTACTTCTTTGATTTACAGAGATTCAGTTTTGACCTAGCTTTTAAAAAACATCCCCTGCCCTAATCCCACCCGATTTATGAAACAGAAAAGGATTTGTTCAGATCTACTCACAAGGTACAGGCATATGAAAGCCAACACAGTGGTTCCAATCATTCTGCTTGGGAACTGAAAGCAGGGATCCCACTCATAGATTCTGGTTTGGAACCAGGACTTTTTAGTCTCCCTGTGAATGAATAAATAACAAGAGAGGCTGTGGTTGATAACAAATGCCTGATTCTTCTGAAAATAACCTCATTGTCACTGCTTCATCTTAGAATGCGGGGAAGAGAAAGAACACTGATAGATCCCAGTTTTCATTCTCCCCTTATTCTTTTTTTTAAAGATTTTATTTATTTATTTGACAGAGATCACAAGTAGGCAGAAAGGCAGGCAGAGAGAGAGAGAGGAAGGGAAGCAGGCTCCCTGCCGAGCAGAGAGCCCAATGCGGGGCTCGATCCCAGGACCCTGGGATCATGACCTGAGCTGAAGGCAGAGGCTTTAACCCACTGAGCCACCCAGGCGCCCCTCCCCTCATTCTTAAGAACAGAGACTCAGTTTTACTCAATACAGCAATTCAGCAAACTAAAGGGCTATGGCTTCTGACTCTCTTACAGCTAAGACTGAAAGACCAAGCACGGGCTGACCAGATGTGACCACATTGTGGCATGGCATTTTGGAGAAGGTGCTGAGGTAGAACTGACACAGCTGGGAGGGACCCCACTGCCTTTCCTTCTTTTCTCCTGCCTGGCTTCTGAAATGCAGACATGGTGGCTGGTCCAAGCTGGAGCCTGACCAGCATCTACCTTGGACATGGACAGCCTTCATGATGACAATCACTAAGAATGGCAGCTGAGGGACGCCTGGGTGGCTCGGTTGGTTAAGCGGCTGCCTTCGGCTCAGGTCATGATCCCAGCGTCCTGGGATCGAGTCCCACATCGGGCTCCTTGCTCAGCGGGGAGCCTGCTTCTCCCTCTAAATCTGCCTGCCACTCTGTCTGCCTGTGCTCGCTCTCTCTCTCTCTCTCTCTCTCTCTAACTAATAAATAAATAAAAATAAAAATCTTAAAAAAAAAAAAGAGTCTTTAAAAAAAAAAAGAATGGCAGCTGAAAGACAGGTGATCAGCAAATTTCCACAGTGGGCAGTGTGGGGTCAGTATGAACTGCCTGCCTGCAAAATTCTTTGACATGAAGAAGAAAGAAATCTCCCTCTTATGTGTCCCACTGTTGTTTTTCATTTTCTGCTACACGTAAGCAAATGTAGTTCTAACCAAAGTATGAACCTTGCCACTGTATGACCTTGGACTAGCCACATCCCTTCTCTGGGGCACATCCCCTTGTATATGGTGGCAGCAGCAGGTAGGGCACTGAAGACCAGGTGCTTTTGCTTGGCCATGAGCTATGTCCTCTTGTTTTGGCAAGAGTCTTTCTCTGGGAACCTGCTCTGTCCCATCAGTCCTGGTGGTTAAGTGAGCCTGAACCACTTCCTAGTTCCAATGGTGAATATGTGACAGGCTTAACGATCCATTTACTCTAATTGCCTAGCCACAGGAATTGGTTTTGGAAAGATATGTGGTCCCATGTGATCCAATGAATCACAATGGGAGTTTGGTTTGAATTATTAGAAAGGAAAATTTCTTTTTCCTATGAGCTTAAACCAAGAGGGTATAAGCTTAGAGATTCTGGGAGCCATCACCGGGAGGAAACCCCCCTCACTACAAGGCCAACACAGATCAAAGCAGAGCTAAGAAAAAATGAGGGAACTTGCCCTGGTTCTTTTATCAATGAAGCCACTAGATCAATGGCCATCTGAGCTGACCACCTCTACACTTTCAGTTATGGAAGGCCATATGTTTCCTTGTTCTCTTAAGTCTAGTTTGAGTTGAGTTTCTGCCATTAGCCGACAAAAGTCCTGACTACTCTGTGCCCTTCCAGGCATCTCAGGGGCTGCCACACCTCAAGGTTCATCCACACCCGTGATGTGGAGGGGTGAATGGGGTACCCCGGGGGCTTACTGCAGGGCAGGCTTCCTCAGGAGACGTTTGACGTGTTCCGCCTGGTGAACTTCCAGGAAAGGCTTTTCTTCCTGTGAGAAAAGAGACAGATGTATACTGGGCCTCAAAAATCCTCATGACAGGCTCTTGTCACAGAGGCCAGGAATTTGGGTCAAGTTGTTCTTCTGGATAGAGCACAGTGGTTAAGAGAGCCTCAGCAACCAAGCTCTCTGGCTGTGGTTCCCGCTCTGCTCCAGACCAGCGACATGACCTTGGGCAATACCCACCTCCCTGGGTCCAAGTTTCCTCACACAGAACTGAAGCAATAAGAATAGCACCTCCTGGGTATTTTTTTTTAAGATTTTATTTATTTATTTGACAGACAGAGATCACAAGTAGGCAGAGAGGCAGGCGGGGGCGGGAAGGGGAAGCAGGCTCCCCGCTGGGCAGAGAACCCAATGCGGGGCTTGATCCCAGGACCCTGAGATCATGACTTGAGCCAAAGGCAGAGGCTTAGCCCACTGAGCCACCCAGGCGCCCCCTCCTAGGTATTTACCCCAAAGATACAAATGTAGTGATCCGAAGGGGCACATGCACCCCAGTGTTTATAGCAGCAATGTCCACAATAGCCAAACTATGGAAAGAGCCTAGATGTCCATCAACAGATGAATGGATAAAGAAGAGGTGGTAGATATATACAATGGAATACTATGCAGCCATCAAAAGAAACGAAACCTTGCCATTTGCAACAATGTGGTTGGAACTGGAGGGTATTATGCTAAGCAAGATAAGTCAATCAGAGAAAGACAATTATCACATGATCTCACTGATAAGAGGAATTTGAGAGGCAGGGTGGGGGGTCATACGGGGAAGGGAGGAAAAAATGAAATAAGATGGGATCAGGAGGGAGACAAACCATAAGAGGCTCTTAATCTCACAAAACAAACAGGGTTGCTGGGGGCTGGGTGGGGAGAGACAGGGTGGCTGGGTGATGGACATTAGGGCACTGGGGAGGGTATGTGCTATGGTGAGTGCTGTGAGTGGTGTAAGCCTGATGATTCACAGGTCTGTACCCCTGATGCAAATAATACATTATATGTTAATTTAAAAAACAAAACAAAACAAAAAAGAATGGCGCCTCCCTCCCAGGCGGTTGTGCAGATCAGAGCTGAGGGGACACACACAGGGCTCCTACTCGGTACTCACCATCTGCAGCTCCCAGCCCAGGTGCACCCTCAGAGACTTGACAAACATGTGCAGGAAGCGGCCCAGCAGGAAGGCCAGGCACAGCAGCGAGGGCCAGTAGAACAGGACTGTCTCGAACCTCCCCAAAAACTGCAATCAAAACAGAGCATTGTGCGGGCTATCGCCGGGCCAGGGCCAGGCCACCAGTGAGGCTGTGGCCAGGGATCTGCCTGCCCTGGTCCGTGCCCACCCAGCCCACTCTCTCAGAGCTGGGCAGCCAGGGGTCCATCTCTGCTCCCCTAGCCTCCCACTGTGGCACCTGCCGTGGCCTACGGCCCAGCAGCACTGGGTGTGAGTCCTAATACCCCCATTTTATTTTATACAAAGGGCTTTCATGGCTTCTTCTATTCAGGGATTAAATATTGCTTTCAGAAAATACAACAGTTGGGGAGAGAAAGAGTGGTGAGAAGGGGAAACAGGAAGGGGAGGACAGGAGAGGAGAAAATAGGGAGAGAGTAGACAGAGAAGGAGGAACAGAAAGAGAAGGAAGAAGAGGAAGGAACGGAAGGAGGAAGGAGGGAAGGAGGAAAAGAAGGAAGGAAGAGAAGGAGGGGAAGGCACAAAGGAAGAAGGAAAGAAGGAAGGTGGGAGGGAGGACAGGGAGGAAGGAAGGCCCCATAACTGCCATCATGTTGACAGCAACACAAGTTCCCAAGTACAGAGGGAGGGGCAGAGGGAGAGGGAGAAGGAGAGAATCCCAAGCAGACTCCCTGCCCAGTGCAGAGCTGGACACGGGGCTCGATCCTGTGATCCCAAGATCACAACCCAAGCTGAAATCAAGAGCTGGGTGCTCAGTTGACTGAGCCATCAGGAGCCACAATTCCATATTTTCTATGTTTCCAGAGCACTTGCTCCCACAGGGAGCTGGGTTTTGATGTTGTGCTGTTCAGGTAGACAGAAGCATGCTGAGATGTGGGGGCTCTTGTCTCCCCTTCATCCTCCTCTCTATCTGTTCCCTTACACATCAGACATCACCGCTGCCAATATTCCCGGGTCTTTCCTCTGTATCCAGCCTTATATCTCTATTACAAATTGAGATTATACCAAATACATAGGTCTGTATACATCATAATCAGCTCCCCACATGCTCACAAATTATTTGCATATGTCACTTTTAATGCTGCATAACTGCATTATTTACATGAACCAGCTTTATTTAAAGTTTCTCCTAATTTTTGACTTTTTAGACTCTTCCAATGTCTCATTTCTATATATAATGTTTCCATGAATACATTTCAGAACATGAGACAAAATCTTTATTACTACCTTAGTCTGGATTCCAGGCCCATGATTTTTAACTCGTAAGTCCCATTAGCCCCGGAGCCTCATTTTCTTATGAACTGGGGATGGCACCCACACACAGCCTTCAAAGGGCCTCAAAGCACCTTGAACTCTGCAATAGTTAATCTGGGGGGGAGGGCTGAGCCTCGAACAACACCTAGCACACAGCAGTTCTTTCTTTTTTTTTTCAAAGATGTTATTTATTTGACTGAGAGAGATCACAAGTAGGCAGAGAAGCAGGGAGAGAGACGGGGAAGCAGGCTCCTGCTGAGCAGAGAGCCTGACGTCGGACTCAATCCCAGGACCCTGAGACCATGACCTGAGCTGAAGGCAGAGGCTTAACACACTGAGCCACCCAGGTGCCCTGCACACAGCAGTTCTTAACGTTAGTGATTCTGAGCATAGACGTAAGACCCTGCCCTCTCCCTTAATTAACCACGAGTATTTCAAATTTCAGAAGAACCTTGAGAAGCCTGGAAGCTCTCCAAGATACCGGAGTAAATGCCAGGGATCTGGAATCTCTGGCACTGTGAGTAGAGTGGAGGGCATCTTTTGGGGCAGAGGTGTGCTAGAATGTTCTTAATCCCAGCACAGAGATGCAGAGGGAAAGCCCAGCCCCCAAACTCGTTTTCTAGTCCAGCTCCCCCAGACTCTCTTCATCACACCCTCTAGTCTCCCACAATGAGTGAAGCCCAGGAGAGACTTCAGCAAGGCTCCCATCAGCTCCAGACCCCAGTGGCCCACTAGTGCTCCCCCTACCTGCTTAGTCACCCTTCTAGACACAGCGTGACACCGTCTTTTATCTTGCTCCTTTTCCTCACATACAGATGAACCAGTTCCCTCCAGTTTCAACCTGGCATGGCCAACCTGGAGGGTTCATCCAGTCCAGTCTCCCATTTTCCAGACAGAGAAAGTGAGGCTACATGAAGGAATCGAAAGAAATGAGCTTTGGAGTCAGCCAGACCTGGTCTCAACTCTCGAATCTGCTATTTCTGAAGAGTTACTTAATACACTTGGCCTCCGTTTCCTCACCTGTGAAACGGGTCTGCTGAAAGGCTCCTCACCTTGAGGGGCTGCTGTGAACATGAACTGAGAGGACTCTGTCTGTGAATGAGCGCCCCGATGAGCGTAAGATGTACAAACGGAAGCACATGAACGGTTCCAATTCTCCTTCCATTCACATGGGGCAACTGAGGCCCAGAGAGTGGCAGGGGCTTGCCCAATGTCACACAGCAAATTGGTCACGGGGACAGGACTGAATACTCTAAACTTAGCTCAGCAAGGACTCACCTGCCCGTGGGGACACTCTGTGATGTAAAGGATGGTGACAGCAAACCTGCAGGACATACACAGTGTTTGGGGTACTGTGGCTGCTCCCAGCATAGCCCCCCGGAAGAAGCCCAGATTCCATCAGCCTAGGGATCCCTCCCCTGCCCCTCCCCCTTGGGAGGGCTGGTGCCCAGGCCTCTGTGTGCCTCCCTCCCAGGTCAGCCACCCCGCTTATTATGCTCAAGTACGTGCACCAATTTCATCTCGCGTGCGCTCGGATAGGACACAATTCTGGTCTGCATCTGTGGGGTTGACAATCCATGAAGGATGAGCTTGTATGTCCCACCAGATCGAGTGGGGATGGTAGTCCACAGGGGCAACAGCAAGATACAGACAAAGAGGCCAGAACGCATGATCCACAGGGACTGGGCTGTTCTCTAGCATGTTCCCGGGCTCCAAGCAGGGATATGATAAGGTGTTTGCCAAGGGCATAAGTGGGTGGGTGAAGGGTTGCAGGAGCCTGGCGTGAGCGGTGGTGCTGGAGACTGTGGGGGATGGAGACACAGGGGAGGCCTGCCCGCAGCGGCCCCGAACGTCAAGATGAGGTGCACGGACTTTCTGCTGGGCTCCCGGGGGAGACAGGACAGCACAGAGAAGAAGTATCCAAATGAGACTCCTGCATCCCCCCTGGGACTCTGAGCAGTTTACAGAAATGAAGTCTGCTACATCGCTGACTTCGGGAAACATTCTGATCACAAGTGGCTTGTGAAGCAGAAAGCACAGTGGACTGACCTTCCGCAGCATGACGTGCAGCCCCACAGACAGGCCCCAGTGGGACTGGGACCAGTCACCCCACCCGCCCATCATGAGCCTCAGGTCTGGGCAAAGAGGCCCTCCATGGGGAGCTCCCAAGTTACCCCCAGCCCTTTGTCCAGACGTCAGCCACGGGAAAAGCAGTCACAGGAAGGCAGGCAGGCGAGGTCCATCTTACCAGATCAGAGAGTAGCTGAAGCCAAGGATGGAGCTGAGCAGCCGGAACTCGGACGCGAGGCAGGCAAAGAAGGGGAAGTGGGACAGGCCGACTTCCATGCCTCCGATCAGCAACACAAAGGCTGGGAGAAACAGGGCCAGAGATGCCGTGAGTCCTCTCCTCATGGGCTCAGGGTGTCCCATGGAAGTGATGGGGCTTTACAGCGACTTCGGGTCGCAGGCCTCAGGACCCAAGGAGATGAGAGGACAAGCCCCAGCTCTGCAAGGAGGAATGCAGGAATGTCTTTCCCTCTTGCAAATGACCCTTCCTGGGACCCCTTCCATGCCAGGCACTGGCTACATATTAAGATGGAGAAGACCTGGCCCCTGCCTTTGGCCAGCTCACAGCGTGAGGAGCAGACAGGCCACATAAAGGGACAACCAGCAATGACCGGGAGTAAAGCACCGGGAGCGCACCATGGCAACACAAAGCAAGGTGATGTGTGCACAAAACCTCTTGTAACCACTCTGCCCTAGATGAGGCAATGATAATATTCACTGTGCCACTGACTAGCTCTTAGAGGGTTTAACAGGGCCCAGGAAAATACAATCATGCAAGATGACCTTTACTAAGTATCTGCTTTAAGCCGGGTCCAGAGCCAGGCACTAAGGCAATAGGAGGAATGAGCTAGCTTCTTGATTTGAGATGCTTGCTGTCCAGTAGAGAAGACAGAGAGGAAGGTGAGTGGTGTGTTAACAGAGGCACAGTCAGTCTGCTGTGGGGAAAAAAAGTGGAAGCCCCTGGGGGTGCCTGGGTGGCTCAGTAGGTTAAAGCCTCTGCCTTCAGCTCAGGTCATGATCTCGGGGTCCTGGGATTGAGCCCCATGTCGGGCTCTCTGCTCAGTGGGGAGACCGCTTCCCCCTCTTTCTCTGCCTGCCTCTCTGCCTACTTGTGATCTCTCTCTCGGTCAAATAAAATCTTTAAAAAAAAAAATTGGAAGCCACTGACTTCACCTGGGGTCTGGATCAGGGAAGGCTTCTTGGAGGTGGTGACATTTAGCAAGGCCAGGAAATACAAGCAGGAGTTCGTAAGATGGAGAGGAGAAGGGAAGGAAGGGCATTCCTCACTCAGAGAATGGGAGGGAGATGGCCAGTTGGGGCTGATCAGTATTTATGTGCATGTGAGGGGTGGGTGGCCGGCAGGAAGAATTTCTGTGAGGATAGAAACCCCAAGAGCAAAATTTGGAATCTACCCGTCACAGAAGCAGACAGGGCAACTAAGACGGCAAAACCAAACCCGGAGAAAACATCTACCAGAAATCTAGGTCTCGAGTCCATTTGGTCTCGACATCTGAATAAGTGGAAGCAGAGGAAGGCAATGGGATGTCTGAAGGCTCGAGAACAGAAAAGCCCCAACCTGCCAGCAGACACAAGACACTGAAGCTGAAATCCCGGCTGAAAGCCGACAAGGTGACAAAGGCTGTGAATCACGGGTGAGAAAAAGCCGTGGGCCCTGACCTCGCTGTGCGGACTATCTCAGGCCGCTCCCACGACACAGCCCCCATGGAGGCGGCCTGCGGACCGGTCAGACTCTAAAGCGAGAGGGAGAGGAACGTTAGGAGCTGGGAAACTGTGGGCCCAGACACCAGCGTAGGGAAGAAGCTGGCTGGGGAAGACTGGGGGGTATGACGAGGATACAGCTCTATGATCACTTTGTGACAAGAGAAAAGAGGGAGCTCAAGCCACAAAGCAGGAAACGATGTTCTGATCCTGCCAGCTGCTCCACGGCACTGGTCTTTAGGGACCTGCAAATCCAGATGGTAATCAGATGCTACCTCACCCATGCTGAGATGCTGTCATTGTTTTAAAAATAGAAAACACCACTGGGGAGGGTGTGGAGAGCTCGGAGCCCTCACATGCTGCAGATCCATGGAGGAGAGCGGAGTCCGGAAACAGACTCATGCGTATGTGGCCGACTGATGCTGACGAGGGTCCAAAGGCAATTTTGTGGGCAAAGGACAGGTTTTTGAAATACATGGTACTGAAAGAAAATGGATAACCAAAAGCAAAAAAACAAAAACAATAACAAAGCAAAACCCTTCAGTCCTTACCTCACACTATACACAAAACATTAACAAATTGTATCATAGGGACGCCTGGGTGGCTCAGTTGGTTAAGCAGCTGCCTTCGGCTCAGGTCATGATCCCAGTGTCCTGGGATTGAGTCCTGCTGAGCAAGGAGCCTGTTTCTCCCTCTGCCTCTGCCTGCCACTCTGTCTGCCTGTGCTCGCTCTCTCTGACAAATAAATAAATAAAATCTTTAAAAAAAAAAATTCTATCATAGACTTAAGTGCAAAATATCATGATTATAAAACTTCCAGGAAAAACACAAGAAAAAATCTAAATGACCTTAGATTAGACAAAGATTTCTTCTATGACACCATCAGCACGATCCATAAAAGAAAATGAATAAATTAGATTTCATCAAAATTTTAAGTCAGCTCTTCAAAAGAAATTGTTGGTAGAATGAAAACAAAAGCCACATACTGGGAGCAAATGCAATTCAGACATTTGATAAAGGACTTATACACAGAACTAGATATAGAACTATCAAAACTCAATTAGGAAGGAAACAAAACCCCTTACTTTTGTAAATAAGGAAAGCAATCTGGACCCTTTACCAAAGAAGCTATAGAGTTATCAAATAAGCACATGAAAATATGCTCAACATCAGTCATCATGAAAATGCAAATTAAAACCACAATAATACAGTACTACATGCTTCTTGGAATGGCTAAAATTAAAAAGACTTTTGTTTATTCATTTGTTTTATAGATTCTACATATGAATAAAGTCATATAGTATTTGTCTTTCTCAGTCTGACTTACTTCACTATATCCTCTAGGTCCATCTATATTGTTGCAAATGGAAAGAATTCATCCTTTTTATGGCTGAGTATTACTCCTCTGTGTGTGTGTGTGTGTGTGTGACAACTCCCTTATCCATTTATCGATGGGCACCTAGGTTGTTTCTATATCTTCGCTACTGTAAATAATGCTACAATGAACACAGCGTGCTTCTATCTTTTCAGCTTGGTGTTTTCATTTTCTTTGGGTAAATGCCCAGTAGTGGAATTACTGGATTGTATAGTAATCCTATTTTTAGTATTTTAGGACTCTCTCAACTATTTTCCACAGTGGCTATACCAATTTACATTCCCACCAACAGTCCATGAAGGCTCATTTTTCTCCACATCCTCACCAACACTTGTTATTTCTTAAATAAGAGAACAAACAAAAAGCAGAATCAGATCTATATTTACAGAGAACAAACTGATGGTTGCCAGAGAGGGGGTGCCAAATGGGTGAAAGGGACTCATAGGTTGCCAGTTATGGAATGAAAAGGCCACAGGGATAAAAGGCACAGCATGGGGCGTATAGTCAATGACATTATAATAGCGTTGTATAGTGACAGATGGGAGCTACATTTGCGGTGAGCAGAGCATAACATACCGAGATGTTGAGTCACTATGTTGTACACCTGAAACTAATGTAATTAAATTAGAAAAAAATTTTTTGAATGAGACAGTGCATACATGAGCAGGGGTGGCCGAGAGGGCTAGAGGAGGGAGAGAGAGAAAATCTATTTTTTTAAAAGATTTATTTATTATCTGAAAGTGTGGTGGGGAAGGGCAAAGATAATCTTTTTTTTTTAAGACTTCATTTATTTATATTTGTTGGAGAGAGAGACAGAGATATCGAAAGAGAGCACAAACCCAGGGAGTAGCAGGCAGAAGGAGAGGCAGGCTCCCCCGTTAGCCAAGAGCCCGATGCAGGACTCAATCCCAGGACACTGGGATCATGACCTGAGCCAAAGGCAGACACTTAACTGACTGAGCCACCCAGGCAACCCTGGAGAGAGAGAATCTTTTTTTTTTTTTTTAAAGATTTATTTATTTGTTAGAGAGAGAGAGAGAGAGAGAGAGCGAGCGAGCACAGGCAGACAGAGAGGCAGGCAGAGGCAGAGGGAAAAGCAGGCTCCCTGCCAAGCAAGGAGCCCGATGTGGGACTCAATCCCAGGACGCTGGGATCATGACCTGAGCCGAAGGCAGCTGCTTAACCAACTGAGCCACCCAGGTGTCCCGGAGAGAGACAATCTTAAGCAGGTTCTACCCTCAGTGTGGAGCTGGACATGGGGCTCGATCTCACAACCCTGAGATCATGACCTGAGCCAAAATCAAGAGCCACGCGCTTAGCCGACTGAACCACCTAAGGGCCCCGAAGATTATTTTTAAAAGACACTGACTCCACGAAACAAATTGAGGGTTACAGAAGGCAGGAGGTGGGGGGATGGGGTAACTGGGTGATGAGTATTAAGGAGGGCACGTGATAAAATGAGCACGCACTGGGTGTTACATGCAAGTGATGAATCACTGAACACTACTGATGTACTAGATGTTGGCTAACTGAGCATAAAAAATTTAAAAAATAAAATAAAAACTGAGAAAGAAGGGGAAAAAAATAAAAAGACACTGACAACAATATAAATAAAAAATAGGAAGACTGACTATGTGTTGCCAAGGATACAGAGAAAGGAGAAGTCTCGCATGCCGACGGCGGTAATCAAAAATGGAACAATCACTTTGGAAAACGGTTTGACGATTTCTTTAAAAAGTGTGATCTTCTACATGAAGTTTGTGATCCAGCCATTCCACGCACAGGTATGCACCCAGGGAAAACAGAAGCAGAGGTACACAAAGATCTGTGCACAAATGTTCATAGTGGCTTTATCTGCAAGAGCTAAAAATGCAAATAAATCAAATGTCCATCAAGAGGGGATGCCCCTGGGCGGGATGGTCAATTACAAGGCTTCCGACTCTTGGTTTCCGTTCAGGTCATGGTCTCAGGGTCATGGAGTTAAGCCCCACTCAGTTAGCACAGAGTCTGCTTAAGACTCTCCCTCCATCTCCTTCCCCATCTCCCCTCCCCCGCCCCCGCCCCAGGAGCACTCGCTCTCTCTCTCATGAATAAATAAATCTCATTTTTTAAAAAAAGGTGAATGGGGGACGCCTGGGTGGCTCAGTTGGTTAAGCGGCTGCCTTCGGCTCAGGTCATTATCCCAGCGTCCTGGGATCGAGTCCCACATCGGGCTCCTTGCTCGGCAGGGAGCCTGCTTCTCCCTCTGCCTCTCTGCCTATGCTCACTCTCTCTCTCTCTAAATAATAAATAAATAAAATCTTAAAAAAAACAAACAAACCTTAAAAAAAAAAAGGTGAATGGGCACACACAAAGTCTATTTTCTCAATATAGTGTAACACCACCTGGCAATAAGAAAGAATGAATTTCTGGCACAGGTTAAAGGTATATGAATCTCAAAATAGCTATGCTGTGTGAAAGAAGATGCACCAAAAATAAAAAGTACATTCTGTATAATTCCATTTATATAACATGCTGGAAAAAGATCAGTGATGAGGGCGGTGATGGAATAGGGTGGGAAGGAGAGATGACAAAAGGCGACAAGGAAGTTTATGGGGTTTGTTGTCTTGATTGTGGTCCAGATTTCATGGATGTCAACATTTGTCAGAACTTATGGGATTGTACACATCAGAGAGGTGTCTGGTGGCATATCATTTCAGTGTTATTTGCATTCCCTAAAGACTAATGAGATGCTGGTAGGCGTTTGCTCATACAGGCCTGGAGGCCCTGAGAGAGGACCCGGCTGGGCAGAGAGGTTTGGAGTCACTGTACTGGGATGGTCTATCCTGTACTATTCTGTACTAATGTACTATTGTGTAAATTAGAGTTGATTCTTCGGGGAGAACATGAGGCATGGGGAATGAAGAGTCCTCAGATCAATGGCCAAAGAAATAAGCATTGTTCTGTGAGGAGGAATGCCAGGGCTTGTTGATATCAAGAAGGCAGCATGCCTAGGACTCAGGACTGAAATTTCAGGGATGGGTGATGTTGAACCTACTTTTTTTATTTTTTTTAAGATTTTATTTATTTATTTGACAGAGAGAGATCACAAGTAGGCAGAGGAGCAGGCAGAGAGAGAGGGGGGAAGCAGGCTACCTGCTGAGCAGAGAGCCAGATGTGGGGCTCAATCCCAGGACCCCAAGATCATGACCTGAGCCGAAGGCAGAGGCTCAACCCACTGAGCCACCCAGGTGCCCCTGGCGAACCTACTTTTTAAACCTTTATTCTCTATCTGAAGGAGCTCTGAATCTCCCTGGAAGAAAGCCCCACAAACAAGCTTGGAGACCTGGCAGATGAGGCATCTTCCTTGGGGAGGTTACAGGCAGGGAAGAACACTGATGGCTCATAACGTTTATCCCGATCCCTGGGAACTGTTGCATGCACTCTCTGAAAGCAAGACTTGCCTCGGCAAAATTCCCAGCCGGTATGCGGCAGCCCTTACCTTGGGCCCACTGTGGGATCTGCAAGGGCTGGTAGCCTTCTGAGAACAAAAACATGACCTTATTGGCTGTGGCCCCAAAGGCGATTCCATAGGACCATCGGTTACTAAAGGTGCCCACGAAGTCCAGAGGTCTGTGAAGGAAAGAAACAGCCCATGAGGCCGGACTGCAGCTCCGTCCCACAGTTCATCTCCAAATATCAATCCTGCCCTGAGGAGGGATTATTGGGTGGTGAATTTTTCATTTCAACTGACATTTTTCTGAGACCCTCAGGGCCAATTCTGGGGGTAAATGTGGATTCAGGGTACCAAAGTGAGGAAGACCAAAATCTTTGCCCCTGAGGAGTTCCAAGTCCTAGGGAGGAGAATGAGGGAAGGGACACAAGCAAGGACACTAATAACCATGAGAACAAACAAAATAGGATGAGTTTCATCTATGAGAGACACAGGCAATGTGATTCAAGAGACCAAAACAAGGAGTATGTGCTCGACAGGTCTCGGGGAGCCTGTCCTGTGCCCGGCCACTGGGAGAGCCCCAACATGCCTGGGGAGGTCTGGGCAGCATTGGCCATGCAGGTTCCATGCAAGTGTACCTTCCTGGCCATAGCTGATTGGACTGGGGGTGACAACCTGACCCTGGATGGGCCAGTCAGATGCCTGGTCTTGGACTTTGGGCTTCCGACCCTGAGGACATAGGCCAGTCAGTTGTTAAAATTCTGTTCTGGAAAGTCATGCCAAGCTGGGATCACAGCTGGTGCTAGAGGCAAATGGAGGTTTTAGGGAGGGAAAGATCCTAAATCAGAAGATAAAATCAGACAGCAGGGGCGCCTGGGTGGCTCAGTGGGTTACGGCCTCTGCCTTCAGCTCAGGTCATGGTCCCAGGGTCCTGGGATCGAGCTGAGCCCCGCATCGGGCTCTCCGCTCAGCGGCGAGTCTGCTTCCCCCTCCCTCTCCCCCTGCCTGCCTCTCTGCCTACTTGTGATCTCTGTCTGTCAAATAAATAAATAAAATCTTTAAAAAAATCAGACAGCAGAGAGGACAATGATAAAATGGTGCTGAGGGGCTCTCGTGATGCAGGGAGGCAAGAATAGAATTAGTCTCCCCGAGATGGCCATCTCAGGAGACCCAGCGGCCATGAGGCTGGCCTTGCCAGTTTCTGTGAAATCTCTGTAACTTTATAAAAGTCCTTTATTTTCCTTCTACAAAAATAAGCTTTACAGGATATCTGTTTCTTCTAACCAAAATAGTTCCGTCCAGATCAAAGTAAGCAACCGCATCTGGAAAAAAGAAGACTTTCCCGTCAAAGGGCCATCTGAAGCAAGTTTTGATGAAAACACTGGGAGCAATGCGTGGAGGCAGGGACCTGGGACCAGGATCTGGATCTCACCTCCTGCCCCTTTAGTCTTGCTCATCCTGCCCTTCAAGGCCCAGCTTAAGGAGCACCTCTTCCAGGAAGCCTCCCCTCCACTATCACCTGGACCCCTCCCAGCAGGCCCACCTAGTTGCTGTCTTGCCTGTGTCCCCTCAGCCCTAAGGGCATGTCCGTGTTTCACACACTATTTTTCGTCTAGAAAACTATACGCTCCAAGGGGTGGGTACCCAGTACAGGCTCTGGAAAAGAGGGGGTGCTCAGCGCATGTTCACCAACACCCGTTTTGTGGACGTGAACTGAATTCAGTCAGTCCCACCTGTGGCACCTCAGAGATATGTGAGACTGCTTCCAGACCCTTCAGACAGATGGCAGCCCCCCCTCTGCTTATGGCAGCCACACACCGTGGGCGGCAAATGAAGAACTGCTTGGCAAACTGGCGTGCCACGCACAAGTGAGGGGCTTCTGATGCGTGAAGACGGTGGGCCCAACAGAACTCCTCAGAAAAGCGGGGGTTTTAATGGGAAAGTGGCCAGGGAGCAAGCAAGTTGTGCCCTCACCAACTGAAGTCGAAGCAGTTCAACATGACCCATACAGAGCTCCTGCTTCTTAAAAAGTCCCGCACAGGCCCTGCCTGTCAGACGTCCAGGGCAGAGTCTGGCTCTGCACCCCAAACAGCGGGGCTCAGGCCTGGCCTTTCAGGAGCGACTGACCCCTTCAGTGGGTGCTTTCCAGAATGAGTCTGTTCCTCAGAGCTGGCACAGGGCCTCCCTTTGTCACCCTGAAGCCATAGCACCCTGCTAGCCTTGGTCTCGACGCCCTGGCTTCCTCTCCCTTCACCAGAGCCCAAGGTGGAGACCTTAGTGTGTTTGCACACTCGGGCCTGGCTTAGGCTCCAACATCGGGGGAGTCAGAGCAAATATCAAGCAGACCTCAGTGAAAGCTCTCGTCACTTGTTAGCTGTGTGGACTTGGGCTGTCATCCATGACCTGAGGATAAGAACCTGCAGCATGCTAGGTCGGCAAGAGGGTTCGCCCAAGTAATGCAGGCCAAGCAAATGGCTCAGTGCCTGGGTCATGGTCACTGTGCAATAACTGTTATCTGCTTTATCATCACTATTATTATGAATTATTAAAGGGTGATGTGGCAGGGATACAAACGATTAGAGTGTAAAGAAAAACCTGATCAGGTGTTCAGGGACTCAGGATGGCAGAGCCAGCAAGGGCTCGAAAGCAGCCTTGTCCGAGCAGGATCTCCTGGTATGTGACCCATGGTGCCATCCCAGCACGAATGCTTGCTGCTGCCGGTGACCAACCCAGAGCTCGCTTCCTCCTGCTTCCCAAGGGCGCCATAGTGCTGGGTGTGGGAAGACCTTTCCCACAGGGAGCGGAGCCTCCTTGAGACATCATAATCACATCTGGGCAGCCCTGGGTGCTGAGGCCACACTGGCTTGGAGGCCAATTCTGAATTCCCAGAGCCAGGCAGGGATGGGGCTGGGAGGGGAAGGAGGGGTGAGAAGGAGACAAGGCTGGAGCAGTAACGGGGAGCTGTGCTGGCCTTGCAACAGAGTTCCCCAAGCTGTGGCGATCACTCACATGATGATTTCAAAGTGGTTCCCTAGGAGGTGAGAAGTGTCCTCTCTCTGCTTACGGTGCTCTCGTCTTTGGAGAAAGGACAAGATCAAAATGATGAAAAGCTACGGGAAGAGAAGAGGAGAGCGTCAGTGGGACCATTCATTCTCAGCGTGGCCATGGGGCCTTCCCTGAAAGAAAAGCTGTGGGTGAGCAGAGGGCACGGAGTGTCTGTGACCCCTCAGACGCCCGAGGTGGGGAGCTGGCTACATGCGCTCTTGAGCTTCCAGAAAGCTCAGTTTTATAGTGAGCTTACCTTTGTGTTGCCCTGAATGGGTTCAAATCCTGTCTCCCCCACAGACTGACTGGAAGAGAGACCTAACTTCGCTGAATTTCCATTTCCTCATCTGTGAAAAGGGGATAAAAACCTACCAAGTTACAAATCCTTCTTTGCTTTTTTTTTTTTTTTACCTGCTATGGATTCAGTCATATTCTCAATTCTTGATACTCCTTGTCTCTCCCCCTTTACTAGAAACCTCTTGAGAACTGTTTATACTCGCTGCCTTCATTTCCTCACCTCTCGCTTGCTCTTTAACCCCCTAACCTGGCTCCACACCCACCCATGGAAACACCTCTGGCCAAAGTCAAAAATTACTATCAATCCAATGGAATCTTGATGCCTAAATCTGGCTTGATCTCTCAGCCACACTCCACGGTGTTGACCACCTCCTCCTCTTAGAAACACCCTCTTCCCTAGGCTTGCATCAACTGTGCTTTCCCTGGTGTTCTCTATTACCTCTCGGCCTCCTCTGCTGGATTATTAAAGTGGTCCTCATAGTGCCTCATAGCTCAGTCCAAGGACCCCTTCTCTTATTACCGGATCCTCTCACCCACATCCATGCTTTCAATGACCATCAATGCACAGAAGACTCACATGCTTGACTCTTCAGCCCAGACCTTGTCCATGAGCTCCATAACCGTTCATCAAACTACAGAGTTGGCATTTCTTTTTGATGTATTGAAAGCTTCTTAAATTCAGTATGTCTTAAAATGGAATTCATGATTTGCCTCCCTGCCCAGTTCTTTCAACCCCCCAAAACCCTGATCTCTTCTGGTCCTCCTTAACCAGTAAATGGCAGATATCGCCATTCTTCTGGCTCTGCAAGTTACGAAACCCACAACCCCTCAACTCTTCCTCTCCCTAACTTCTCTATCCTATGAATTACCCAGTCCTATTGTCTTTCCTCCCAAAAGTCTTAAGCTGACCACCACCATCCAGGATGAGCTAAAATCTGTAACCATCTCTCTGGCCTACCTCTAACTGATTCCCACAATACAACCAGAAAGATCATTTCAAAACAGAAATCTGATCACACCAGCCTCGTGCTGAAAACACTCCAGTTACTCCCCACTGCACTTGGAATACAGACACCACTCCTTCACCCAGAGCCCCACAGGGCTCCGCCGGACCCAGGTCCACCCACCTACCAGATACCTCCACCTCAGCTCCCCACTCCAGTCACACAAGCCCTCTCAGCTCCTCACACTCCCCATTCCCCTCTTCCACAGGGCCTTTGCATGTGCTCTCCTGCCTGCCTGAGAGGCTCTATACCACATCTCCCAGCAGACCTCAGCTGTCATCATTTCCTTAGACGAGCTCTTTTTTGACTCCCCTAAAAACCAGTGTCTTTGACTCTTTGGCCTTAAAAAGCCTTCTTCTGCCTGCTTTTTTGGTGCATAATGCAAGAGAGCAAATTGAGGAAATTCAGCCGATGTCTCTCTGCTGACCTATTCAGGCCCCTCTGGGAGTCTGTATATGGGAGTGACCCAGTCTGCTCCATGCTCTCCCCTGCTTCTACTTACTGATGGGATGAGGGAATAATGGAGGAAGAGCTCCAAGTCCACCGAGCCGACACAGGTGCCATTTAGCTGCCTGGTTCTGAAAAACAGCCCAAACCACATTCACACCATCAGTCACGGCTGCAGTCACTGACCCATCAGCCTTGAGCATCACTGGCAGGAGTTCGGCTTGTACCCCACTAAGACCATCTGATCTTTTTTAACTTTGCTTCCTCAGGGCCAGCACTGCCCACCTGCGATGTGTCTTCCCTACGTGAATTTATATTCATCCATATTTCTTTCTCCAGCCTGGTTATCTATCCAACTGTCCTGCTAACCGGATCTAACTCCTTTTTTCTTTCTTTCTTTTTTTTTTTTTTTTTTTGGTTAATTAATTTATCTCTTAAGTAATCTCTACACCCAACATGGGCTCAAACTCACGACCCCAAGGTCAAGGGTCATACGCTCCATGGACTGAGCCAGCTCCTAGCTCCTTCCCTTCTTGATGACACCGTCAGGAACAGATTCAGGCTCTGTGAAGCCCAAGGCTTATCTAATTTGGACATCCTTTTCAAATAAAACTAAGAAATCCTCTTACTTTTTTGTATTTTCAGGAAAACATGCCGCCATATAAACACTTAACAAGGTGCCCCCGCCCCGCTCCCGCCGAGCCTTGGCAGGACCTCCCTGTGTGGGAGGCTGGAGCTTCATTAACTGGGCAGGAACACTGTGGGCATCTGGACCAGTGGCTGCGGACCATGTCCTCTCCAGGTTGCAGGAGAGGGATGCTGGGGCCTCAGGGCTAAAAGACAACAAGGCAGTTCCACGACTTCTCTTGACAGGGACCCTCTCCTTTCTGGACTCCCCCATACTTTGTCCTTGCTGCTCAGACTCCACTCCACCCCCTCCCCCCAGGCGCGCTCACGGGCACCCACAGGTCTGCGCTACCCATGGTGGCATCCGTCGGCCCTCTCCAGGCTTCCTTCCCTGGCCGGCTCCTGCTTTTCCCTCCAAGGTCTCAGGGAAGAGCACTCCTCAGGGAAACCCGTGAACAGAGCACCTTCCCCTGTAGTTCTTTAAAACCCCAGTGTTCCCTAGGTATGTGTAACCATGTGTCTGAAAGATCCTAGAAGTGGTGGGGAAGGTACAGGAACCCAGGTCGCCAGAAACATGATAGAACCCTAAAGGTCACACTTCTGCTTTCAGGAGGGTACACAGAGCACGTACACCAGCCTCTGCATCCCATACAAAACCCTCAAAATGACAAAGATGTCATCTTTTTTTTTAATCAGCTCAGGTCATGATCTCAGGGTCCTGGGTTTGAGTCCCGCATTGTGCTCTCTGCTCAGCGGGGAGCCTGCTTCCCCACCCCCCTCTCTGCCTGCCTCTCTGCCTACCTGTGACCTCTCTCTGTCAAATAAATAAATAAAATCTTAGAAAAAAAAAAGAAAACAGAGACATTTGAAAGCAAGAAGGGGATCTATCAGGGACAGAATCTACAAGAAGACCCTGAATGATACAGAGCAATTAGGATTACAGCAAAGAGGAGAGCCTGGGTGGTGTAGTCAGTTAAGCAACAGCCTTTGGCTCAGGTCATGACCCGGGGGTCCTGGGACGGAGCCCCATGAGCCCCATATCTGGACTCCCTGCCTTCTCCCTCTGCCTCTGCCACTCCCCCTGCTTGTGCTGTCGCTCGCTTGCTCTCTCCGTCAAATACATAACAGCAAAGAGAAAAAGCATGAGTCAACAACGCCACACACACAGGGCTCTACACCCACAGTGCAAGAGGGGAAGCAGGACAGGGTCACTAACAGCCCACCGAGTGATGAACTGGGGTCCTGAAGAGTCCCAGCTGCCCTTCCACCTCCGCCGACCAGCCAGGGGTAGTGGGACCTGTCCCCAGGAGTGGTGTATATGGGTCACAGAAAGAGAGAAATGGGTAGTTCTCTGGATCACAGGTGGTCCTGCGAGGGACCAGGAGCTTCTCCTTCCAGATGGCCAGCCCCAGAGGCACCCCACCTAGCGGTCTCACCCTCCAACCCGCCGCCCTGACGGCAGCCTTAGGACAAGCCTCCTTCCAGAAAGTGGGCATCCCAGTGGCCACTCAGTCACAAAGATGAGCACACAGCTGAGGGCCATCAAACATCTGAGGAAAGATTACACCACAAAAGGGAGCTAAAAATTGAAGAAGGGGCAAGACAGAACCTCTCTGAAGTCATTACTATAGGAAATTTTTTATAAGAAGCATAAATCCAAGGAAGTAGAAGGGCACAAGGAGCAACAGCAGGCAAAAAATCAGCAAAATTTACTGTTAACCCCGAGCACAGGATTTTAAGAAAATATACATTTAAATAAATACATAAATATATAAATATATATGACATAAATGAAGATAAATTTATCTATCTAGATATATCTAGAAAGATGTATCTTTATATATAGATAACATTCTTAGAAACACAAGGACACAAAGACCCTCTGGAAAAAAAAGTGAGAGAAATTCTCAAGAAATAAGAAAGGATTCTAGGAAGAAGGAAAAGGGTTTAAAAGCAACAACTAACATAAAAATGAGTAAAATACATGGTTAAATATCAGGGTGCCTCTTTGGCTCAGTCAGTTAAGCATCCAACTCTTGCTTTTGGCTCAGGTCATGATCTTGGGGTTGTGGGATCGAGCCCCACATCCAGCTCTGTGCTTGGCATAGTCTGCTGGAGATTGTCTCCCTCTCCCTCTGCTGTGCCGCACCCCCCAACTCATGCTTTCTCTAAATAAATAAATATCTCTGGAGTAGTTATTGTGACACATAATGTGTGAAATGCCAAACTGGAGGTAAAATACCAGGTGATATCCTGCAGGAGGGAGGGGCGGGATGGGAACAGGTGTGTTCTCCTGAGGGGAGAACGGCACCGTCCCATTCTTGCTTGGCAGGATGATGAAGAAAATGGTTTTCTCTTTCTGGGCAGTATAAGAAAAAAGTAGTTCTAAGGAAGTATGTTACAAATCCATAGGTAACTGCTGGAAGAATACGATTACAGTGTAAACCCGTATATTAAAAACTATCTAAGGAAGAAAGAAAATTAAATCGCTCCAACCAACTACAGGAAGAGAAAAAAACAAAATCAAGATTAGAAGAGAAATGCCACGAGAACAAAAATGTCCTGAGAACAGTAAGCCACCAACAAGGAAGATAGAAGTATGCAGCGAGTTCTTAAAATTCCAGCTAGTAAAAAAAGTAGAAATTAAGATAAAATGCTATCTTATCTACTAAATTGGGAATTATTGAAGATACTACCCAGTGTTACTAAAGGTTAAGACAAGTTAGTATCCATTTACCGGTAATAAGAGTATTAAGTGGTATAGCCATTCTGTGGACTAGTTTTGTAATATATACACCAAGAACTTTCCAAATACAGCAATCCCACTTCCAGGAATTCTACTTCTGAAAAATATAAGCTAGGGAAATACTCAGAAAGGTGCCTACAGATATGCTCAGACTCTCTCTCTCTCTCTCTCTCCCCTCACTGTCACTCTCTTGTGTGCGCATATATATAACATTTGAAATGTAATATATGCTCATTGTAAAACACTCAAAATATTTACAAATGTATAAAGTAGTAAATAAAAGTCCTTTCTCCTTCCATAACTATGTGTGTTTATAACCTCTATGGTGTTAAGCAAAAATGGGATCTGACTAAACTTGATTTTTTCATTTAACCAAGGAAAGAAAATGCATTTACTTAGGAAAGGAAGTATCTCATGTCAGTATATACAGAACCATCACACTCTTCCAGACGGGTGACCTCCCACACAGATGCACCACTGGGCCTGTCTCCTACTTGAGGGGCTGAGCTGGGAGCTGGTCTCACAGCAGCTGGAAACAGGTGAGCTCGTCACGGGTCCACAGCCACGGAGTCTGGCCCCCTGGGCTACACTTCCTCTCCGGCAGCCACTGCCATGAACATATGAAGCCTACCACGGGCAACCCAAGCTTGAAAGCCACAGACACCCCTTCCTGGCAGATCCCGGTGGGGCAGGTGTGCTGAAGGGTGAACGTCTACAGGGCAGCGGCAAGCAACAGCCCTAAATGTAGAAGACCTGCCCTCCACGGGTGATGCCTTCTTCTGGCATCTGGAATTGTTCTTCCAGAATTCAAAAACTCTTATCCTATTCATCTTAGAAATAGTTTGCGTCAATTGATGAATAAGTGATGTTCTGACCGAACCCTTGTCTTCACTGTTTCACATTTGTCTTACTCATTAATGCAAATAAAACGTTCAAATAACATTCACATCGAAACTATGCTCATTCATCAATTGCAGGTTGGCTACAGATAAGAGTTCAGCAAAAATCAATGAAAGCATTCCATGAGAATTAATTGGCTGTATGGACTCTGTAATAAAGAGCATTGTGTATTTCATTATGTATAGGTTGTATGATCCATGCTAGGTAAGTACAATGTATGTCAAGCATATATATTTTTTTCCAGGGAACCAGCTGTTACACATTCCTGGCTCACCACTGGGCAGACGTGGCCCTGGCTCTAGGCATGGGCAAGAATAATGAGGATGTCCAACTTTGGAAACGGATGTCGATATAAAGTATGCTTTGGGAGAAAGAGAAGTTTAGAAGAAAAAACACAAGAGGGGGCCAGCACCCCAACCTAACCTCTTCTCCCAAGCTCTGCTAAAGGAGGAGATTGGATCAGTTCAGTGTTTTTAGGTTTTTTGACTACAACTAGTAGTTGTGGTCAAGTACACACTGTCACCATGAGCCAGTTCACATGTGTGTGTATGCATGTGAGCACACATAAAACTAATTTTCACAACCCAATACCCTTCCTATGCACGGTGTCCTCTAGGACTTTAGTCTGATTCAATTCTCTTCATTTTGTTCTGGCCCGTTCCATTTTGTAAAAGGCTGATCATAACCACTAAATTAACTTTACAGCCCACTGATGGATCTCAGTCAGCTGCTTGGAAAAAACCCTGATTACGAGGTGATCGGGAGGGCAGGGACCCCCCATCCCTGAAAGCGTCTGACTCACGGCACCTTCGGCAAGCATCTATCCTTGCACCAAGTGGTTCCCAAACACCAGGCCTTGCTCCAATGTGTCACAGCAGGTGAGATCATCTGGAAATTCTTTGGCCCAGGCCCTTATCAGCCTGCCCTTCGGGACACTGCATGAGCCTCCCTGGTGCCAGAGTCCATCCCTCAGCACTCCCCAGGGAAGGACTCCCCCCAGCTCCTCAGCCACACGGTCACAGGTGCTTTCTTCAGGCCTGAGCTCTCACTCTTAGCCTGGGCTTTGCCAAAGCAAGAAATGTTCCACTCAGCTTTAAACTCCAACCATCATCCATCCCAGCCCTGCCCCAGCTTCTGACTTGGGCCAGGTACCTAACAAACCAAATTAGGGGGTTAATGAATGAATGAAAAAGGAAGGAAGGAAAGGGGAGGGAGGGAGAATGGGAAACACGCAGCATTGGGTGTGGTGGGCTTGCCTGTGTCATCGCTGTGTCCTGTCCACCTCTGAGGGGAAATGCTCTCATCTACCCAGCCATGGAATCACAGACTCCCTCCCAGTCACCAGAAGCCTCTGAAATCCATCCCTCTTGCATGCCTGAATGCCTTCTAGGACCCTTCCCACCACACTCATACCTAGGAAGCCAAGATGTCTCGTTTGGGCACTTTTAGGGGTGGGTATCCTCTCCCCTACAAAGCCAACCCTTCCTTCTCACCAAGTCAACAGGGTCTGGAGGAAATGGAAGCCAGATAGACCTGAGAGCCAGCCCAGCCCACTGCTCAGCAGCTGTGTGACTGTGGGTGAGTCATGCCTTCTCTGGGCCTTCTACTCCTCCTCATCCTGAAGGTGGATCTAATGCTTCCCTTCCAGGCTGCCCAATGACTAGACGCAGTGAGAGTCAAGTGCCCACCTCATGCTCAATGAGAATTGATGTTCTTTTCCATCCTGTTCCCGCTTTTGCACAGCTCTGACCAAAAAAAGGGATTTTCCTGCTGCTGGGCACAAAAGGTACTCTTGCTGGCTGTGTTTCCACCTCCTCAGACCAGAGTCTGTCTGCTCCTCTGTCCCTGGAGTATCTGTGCAGTCAGCCCTTTTCAACCCACTGCATGGCACAGCCTGGCACCCCCCCCACCTCTTGCTAGGCAGAGGGGTAGCAGAGAACCCCCTGCCCTTGGCCCCATGACCAGGCAGTGGACTGAAGTCCTTCACCTGGTTAACCAGTAGCCACAGTGGCTGCCTACACTTGGCCCAACAAACCGCCTCCATGCTGTCCAGGAGAGCCCCACTGCCCTCCAGAGCTGCTGGCTCCTGAGACCCGCATGTAGAGAACTGGCCAGAATGACTGCTTCGAGGCCACCCAGCTCTGCTGCTAAGTGCCATGTGGCTCCTCGAGTCTCTGTCTGGTCACTCAGATTGGTGAACTGAGAAGGCTGGACTGCTTGGGGCACAGTCCCTGCTGGGAAGTGTCTCTTCCTGGGTCTGCCCCCCCACGGGATGGGGAGCTCCCCAGGGGCTGAGACCCTTCTCATCCATCTCCATGAGTCTGGCTCCTGGCCCAGCACGTGGCCCCAATAGGTGCTCACTACCATTCCCTTAAGTGGGTGGAGGGACGGCCAGCATTTCCCTGGGGCCCACTGTGCACCAAGCTACACTTTTAGGGGCTGTACATTTCTTAGCGAACTTCATGCCCGTGACAGTCCTGTGACAGAAGCTCTATTATCATCCCATTTCACAGGTGAGAAAACAGAGGTGCCAAAGGGTCAGGAAGCTTGTCCAAGCCTCCCCAGCTATAAGGGGAGGAGCCAACAGGACTCAAGCCCTGGCAATGTGGACCGTCACATAAGAACTTTCTGACACAGAAAATATGACTCTTCAATGTCATATTCTGCGCCTGTGGCCACGGCAGGCTGAATGCTCTCGGACAAAGACCAGAGACGCACAGGGGCTCTGAAGGGTTGACCTTGTGTCCAGGTCAAGCACACAGCTTTAAGAGTTCCATGAGGGGAGGCAAATTCCCTTCACACCTGACATGCATGACGAAATGACAGGCTGTCTGGAAGGGGGGAGCGGGTGAGGGTGCCCACAAAACCAGAATGGCCATGGGATTCAGTGATGGGAATAAGTGGGTTCGATACACTATTCCCTCCTCTTCTACATAAATGGTATACTTCCAATTTTAAAACTCTAAATTGTGAAAAACAAAATAAAATTAAGTCCATGACTATCATGAAACCCACACAAGTGGCCACCTTGCAGACAACCTCTTGTTTTCTTCCCAGCCCTGCTGCCCACTTCAGGCCCACTTCTGACAGCCTTTCCAGAAAGTTCTATGTGTCTTCTGTTTCTCTCTTACTGCCTGTTGTCTTTGTCACTTTCTGTGACTCTCTGAGAATCAGGGGAAAGCTGTATCATGAAAGATATTTACACACCTTGTTTTTATTCCATTTTGTCCCCAGGGCTTCTGTCTTCTCTGTGTCCAAAATCCAATCCCTCTTTTTTTTTTTTTTTGCCTTGACTACTCCCATTTATTTTGATTTTGCTGTACAGTTAGAAATGGTCAGCTCTGGGTCAGTAACATCCTTTAGAGGGTGTGGAATGGAGTGTTTTCATGCTCATGTGGGACCTCATCTGTCTGGAGGGAAGAGCCTGAGTTTTGGATTCAAACAATCTTGAAACCTGGAGTCAATCATTTCTCCTCCTGCAGCCTTGGTTGCATATCTATGGAATGGGTGGGATGCCAGCAGTCACCTAGATCATTAAAGAATGGGGGCGCCTGGATGGCTCAGTTGGTCAAGCGACTGCCTCCGGCTCAGGTCATCATCCTGGAGTCCCAGGATCGAGTCCCCACATGGGGCTCCCTGCTCGGTGGGGGGTCTGCTTCTCCTTCTGACCCTCCCCCCTCTCATGTTCTCTCTCTCTTATTCTCTCTCAAATTTTCTGGAAAAAAAAAAAAAAGGGAAGAAAGAATGAGTCTGGATGGTGCATGGCTAACTGAGGCCCGTGTCCCCTTTCCCTACAGCTGCCTCCCCGAGATGCTGTTCCGTGAGCTGCAGGCGGATTCCAAGCAGCAGCCTGGCCCCCAGGAGGCCCTAGGACACTCCCCTGGGCTGGCACCAGCATTCTCGAGAGCCACAGGAGAACCTTGTACCAATGAGCTGGACATCCTGGGTGGGTGTCTTGGCTCCACCAGTGTCTCAGAGAGACAGAAGCAGCTCGGCCAGGTGGGGAACAGAGCTTTCTGCCTGGGGCCCAGGAACCGCGGGATCTTTGTGGGATAGCACGGGGCTTCACAGCTCACACAGCACTCGCACTCCTGAGGTCTCGCTGGGTCCTTAGCGAGGTTCAAGGACAGGCTGTCATTTATCCACAGGGGACTCTGACACAGGCACGAACTTTAAGTTCTGAGGATCAGAGATGAGGTATTAATAGGCCTTTCGTGTCTTTATTCCACTTTCTCCCCCTCCACGTGTCTAGGTCTTTACTCTCTTTATTCTCCTCTGCTCTCACCTCACCCATTCCTTTGAGCTTCCCACACAGCTAGGAATGGTCAGCCTGGTGGGTATGTGGGGTGCTCTCACCCATGTCTGAAAAGTTCAGAGAGGGTTACCACAAAAAAAAAAAAAAATCAGCGAATAAAGAAGGCAGAAGCCGTTTTTCTACTGCTACCATTCCTAACTGTTCACTAAGGCAATGTTCATTTTCACTTCTTTTCACTTAATAAAAAACAATAATAACAAGTGCTGTTTGTTGAAGGTTTACCATGTGCTAGACACTGGGCTACAGTCTTTAAAGTTATCAGCTCACTGAATCTTTCACAACCTGTGGAGTGTGGACTCTTATTCCCACTTCATGGGTGGAAAAACTGAGGCTTTAGAGAGAGGAAGTAAATGACCACAGGCCCTCCGCTAGTAAGCAGCAGAGCTGGCATGTGAACCCTTCTTCTGTTTTCTAAACAGGAAACAGACTCACACATTAAAATTACACTAAGGGGGCGCCTGAGTGGCTCAGTCGTTAAGCCTCTGCCTTCAGCTCAGGTGGTGATCCCAAGGACCTGGGATCGAGCCCCTCGTCGGGCTCCCTGCTCAGCGGGGAGCCTGCTTCTCCCTCTGCCTGCCACTGCCCCTGCTTGTGCTCTCCCTCTCTCTGACAAATAAATAAATAAAATCTTTAAAACCACACTAAGACATTGATAATGGCTCCATGTCAGGGGTCCTCAGAGAAGACAGTGACCCCTACTCTTCACTGGCCAGACAGATCTGAGCAACATGCTCAGGCCTGAGCCCTGCTCTGTGAGAAGGGCCTGACAAGGCAGCCTGGGTCCAGGCGATGACCATGATAAAGAGGAGGTCCTGGGAGGGGACTCTGAAGGCCATGGGATAGGTCATGTCCTCTGGGTACAGCAGACTTATTCTGAGTTGAGACCATACAGCCAATTGCCTGCCTCCTAGTCCTCTCGTTTTGGATGTCCCACGGGACTCCAGTCCAGCGTGTCCCCACTGAACACCCCTGCCAACCTGCTCCTCCTCGGGGTTCCTCATGTCAGGAATGTCACCACCGTCCCCCCATTCAGCCAAGCCAGAGACCCAGAGGTACATTCTCCAATTCACCCCCAGATCCAACCCAGTCAGGGGCACTCTCCAATCCCCGCTGAATCCAGACATGTCTCTGTCCCCCCAGCCCCTGCCACAGTCTAGGCTACCCTCACTGTGACCTGGATTCAGGGTGGAATTCCCACCCCGTCTCACCCTTCCTGGTCTGCCCCCTCATCCGTCCTCTACCCTGTGACCAGAGGGACCTTCCTGAAGTCCACATCCAACCACACTCCCCTGCTCCCTCTCAGGCCACGGAGCCCAGCTGGAGAGAAGAGGAGGAAGAGAAGCTGGAGAGAAGAGGAAGCCCTCCGGCTTCCTCGTTCCTGTCCCCCAGCACTCAGCTGACTCCCCTCTCTGTCCACCTGTCCTCCAGTACCCCCTCTGCTCTGTTTCCTGTCCCATGTCCTTCTCCACCCTCCGCCCTCTCCGTTCCCAATGCCTGGGGCTCCAGGGACAACTACACCCCGCTTTTCCAAAGTTCACGTTACGCCACTTCCCTTCTACTGAAGCCCTATGTTAGTCCCTGTTTCCATTAACCGAAAGAAATCCACAGGGGATTTTCCCCTTTATGAAAAAAAAAGCCAAAAGCGAAAACAGTATCCTGGGTTTGTTTCGCAACAAGCCAGTAGAGAAGCAGCAGGGATACTGGGAGGGAGGGGGCTGTCACCATGCTCCTTCCCCGGGAGACACATTTCCATCAAGCAGCCAGAGCTTTGAACAGGATGAGCACTGGTGCTTTATCTCCATTTAGCTTGTGCATCTGTTAGCAAAATGTGTCCGAGGGTAACAGAAAAGCCTAAGAGAGGTTATTTTTGGGGTCTGGGAACACTCAAAGTTTCTCCGCATAATGGCTTTCCAGCATTCTGGCTTCTGAAAAGTTTTGTGGCAGGCAGCGGGGAAACCTGTTATCTGCTTTCCCAAGTGACGCCTGGCATGTCTCTCTGTCCACCACTCCTCTTCTGCCTCTCACCCTCCACGACAGCCCCCTGACAACCTAACCAGACACACCAGGACACCAGAAACTAACAGTTCTACTTTCTGTCATACTTTGGACTCATCTTTTCAGTTCTTAGATCATTTGAGATTAAATATTTAAGTTCCAATGTTTGAGCAAGAATTTTAATTGCTGGCATCTGGACCGATTGTCAGATCTCAAAGTCCTTTCACAGTCTCCCCTCCTGTGATCTTCCCTAAGCTGGGGGTTAGGGGGTCAGAGTTATTATAACTGATTTATAAGGGAGGAAACTGAGGCACTCAGATTTTCTAGAAACTACAGAGCCAGGGCTCCAACTCGGCTCCTCCAACACCATACCTGAGCTCTTCCCATTCCACTCTGGCTCCGAACTGAAGATAAACAGAAATCTGTTCACTGACCCAGGAACCCATCCGTGGTTCCTGTCGGCATGCCAGTCTACCTGCATGTCGGCTAACCCGATGCCCTTCTGCCAGTTTCCACGAGTCGTCAGCATCAAAGAAGACAGTTGCCAACAACGTGTGGTTGTCCAGCAGCTTGTCTTCAGTCTGACGCTCATAACTCACCTCGAGTTTGAGGAAAGCATCTCGGCAGGGGAAGGGTGCCCGCGGCCCCCGTGAGCGGTCTGCTTCTCTGGACTGTGCTGCGCGCTTCTCCGGCCTCTTAGTTATTGATGGCTTCTGAGAGTCTGCTGTTCTGCCCAGTTCTCTTCACAGCACCCAAAAACCACAGAGAAAAGGCAAACATCCAGTCAAATATTTACCAGAGAAATGAAAGCAGGCAGGTGGCCTTCTTCCTTGTTTCAGAAGACAACTATTTTTCTACTCTTCCTCCCCTTCTCTCCTGCTTTCTCATTTGAAAAGCAGGAGCTTCTTCCTCTTTTCTCTCTCCTGGACACTTGTTATCTCTGTTAGCCTGCTGGGGTGGGGTGGGGGGGCTAAGCTATCAGAACTTTGCCCGGTAGCTAAGGCCTCTTTGGTCAGCTGTAAAAATTATTATAGGCAATAAAGTAAGATTCTGCCTCAAGGCAATAAACTAGGAAACTAAGACCACTGGCTTCAAGATTCTTTTTGGAGGGATGCCTGGGTGGCTCAGTGAGTTAAGCCTCTGCCTTCAGCTCAGGTCATAATCCCAGGGTCCTGGGATCGAGCCCCTCATCGGGCTCTCTGCTCAACAAGGAGCCTGCTTCCCTCTCTCTCTCTGCCTGCCTCTCTGCCTACTTGGTGATCTCTCTCTCTCTCTCTCTGTTAAATAAATAAGATCTTAAAAAAAAAAAAAAGATTCTTTTTGGAAAAGGACACCCGTTGCCAGGAGAAGAGGATGGAGACAAGTTCAAAACTGAACCCCACCCACGCAGCAGACCGGCCAGCCGTGCACCGGGATTCCTGATCCCTTTCCATAAAGTGAGGCTGCCCGCCAGAAGGACTGGCCTAGCCAGAGCCACACTCCCCAGGCTCTGGCCTCCAGGAACAGACATGGGTCAAGGCTCACCAATGAATGACAGAAGTTACAGGGGTTAATTCTGGGCTGAGAGAGTTAAAGACACCTTCTCCTTCCCCATCTGCTGGCTTAGGACTCCAAGGCCCTAAAGAAAGGGGATGGGAGGAGCCTGGGTCACTGGATCACTCCTTACGGGAACCTGTTCTCTGCACCATGCTTTCACACACTGGTCCATGAGCAAGAAATAAAATTCTACCATCATAAGCCAGTGAAGCACAGGCCTCTTTCTTACAGCAAATGTAGCCCTAGGGAACACCACACGGAACATGGAGGCCCAGGTCCTTATGGTAAGGGTAGGAAGATAAGGTTTAAGGAAGGGACATGTACTCACAGGACCAGTCAAGCCTCAGAAAGCCCGCCGGGCCCACGGAGCGGTATCAGGGCCCCAGCCGCCATGCTGGTGCAACAGGACTGCCCCAGGGCACCACTGCATGGGACCAGATGCCGAGCCCACGACTGCTGGTCCTCAAGAACGCCCACCCAATATCTGTGATGGACACTCTGCCCAGCAGACCACCTGCCTCAGGAGTCTGGCCTCGAGACACAGAGCAAGAGCTGAGCACCCATCAGGGGGACCGAGAACAGGTAACAGACAGACAGACAGACAGACGCAGGGGCCTAAGGAGTGGTGGTATCCTGATCAGGCCCAAGCACACCTCTCTTGCAGCTGAGAACGAGTGATGATTTCCAAGTCGCCACCGTGGCCATGGATTCCCAAGGGTCTTCCAAGCTGAATGGGAATGAGACCTCTGGGTCCCCATCTGTCAGGTCCCCGCCCTCCCACCCCTCCAGCAGGCCAGGGCGGCCCCTCGCTCCCCTCCCTTGCTGCTGCCAGGCCCTTCTCACCTGTGTGGGGGGCGCTCCCCTCACAACGGTGCAGCCCCCACAAGGAAGGGGCTGGGACTCCTGCATCAACCCTGGAGGCAGATGGAGAGCCCCTGCTTGAGGCTCTGCAGGGATAAGAAATAAAGGCCTCTTGTGTCCAGGTCACACACACCGCGGGGTCCACTTGCTACAGCCGCTGGTCCTTACCCTCATGGCCCCACCACTGCACCGACCACCCCCAGCTCCTGTCCCCTCCCCCAGGACAGCTCACACTCTCCTGCCCCCCCCCCCACACCGTTCCAGGCTTTCCAGGCAGTTGCTTCAACCTTCTCTTCTCACCTGCTCCCTGCTGGTTTCCTGCACATATTACATTCTTCCTGAGCTGTAATCCATCCCGAAACACAGCCTCTCCTGCTCCTCTGTGTCTTCAGGGATCCAGGAACAGAGATGCACACCAGGTGCCCAGGGCTAACGGGGTTTCCCATCACTCCCCAGCAGGGGCTGGGGCCCAACCTGGGAAGGCACCAGAAACTCAAGCCCCTCTTGGGAATGATTCTCCACTCCCAAGGGCTCTCTCATTCTCTGGTCTCTCTCCCTTCAGGTATGTCTTGCTTCAGGCTCTCTATGGCGCTGTCCCTTTGCTTTTTTATAGTTTCTGCTCTCGTGGCTTCAACTCACCACTGTTCTGATAAGTATCCTTTCAACTTCTACCCCTAGAGTTCGTCCCCTCTTTTGTAGGGTTCCCTCAGATCTAACTGCTAACAGAAAGGCCCTGTCCCGGTTTATCTCTGCCCCGCGTAGGTCATAGGTCAGTCTTCATTCTTCTGTCTAAGGCTCATACAGCCCTTGTCTTACTTTGCGAGGGCTGCCGTAACAAACACCACCCACGGCGGGGACATAACAACAGAAATTTATTCTTTCACAGTTCTGGAAGCTGTAGGTCAAGGTCAAGGTGTCCATAGGGTTGGTTTCTACGGAGGCCTCCTCCTTTGGCTGGCAGAGCCCTGCCTCCTCCTCACTGCCCTCCAACCCCCCGCCGTGGCCTGTCCACCGGGCATGTGCGTCCCTGGTCTCTCTCTCTCTCTCTCTGTGTCCTAATCTCCCCTCCTTAGGAGGACACGAATCAGATGGGATTGGATCCCACCCTGATGGCCTTATTCTAACTTAACTATTCCTTTAGAAGGCCCGTTTCCAAATATAGTCACAGTCTAAAATACCGGGGGTTATGGCTTCAACCTACGAGTTTGTGTGGGGACAAAATTCAGTCCCTAACACCCCTGGTCTAATCAGCTCCAGTGGAGTGGGAGAGGGTCCCACAGGCGGCGAACAGACACCCTACCTGACAGATTCAGGCCATTCGTGTTTGATCCCTTTACTCCTACAATGAACACCCTGTCTCCGTCCTGCTTGTCACCAGTGTCTTGTTCAGCAAGTCCTCCCTCAGGCATAACGTCCAGCATGAAGCATCTCCGGGCCACTATGGTGTAATCTTGTTTCTCCTGCTGTGGCCTGCACCTCTCTAATGGCACGTATGAGCCTTTATTTGTTACGTGGCCCATATGTATGGAGAAGCAGTCCGGGGCAGCGGTTCAGAGTGTGGACTAGCTGTCTAATTTGGACCAGGTCACTGCTACCCTCTCGGATCTTCGGTTTAATCTGAGATAAGGTCTGTGCTGCTCACATGAGGTTGAAATGAGCTAACACACGTGAGAGGGTGCCTCGTGTCCAAGTCCCAACTCCCCTCCTAGATCACGGTGACTTGGAAGTCACAACTAGGTCTAGTTCAACACCACGTCTGGAATACAGCGGAGGCTTTGTAAATGCTTACTCTTGAAACTGAAAATAATGAAAGGAAAATGAAAAAGAGACATAGGAGGGTCAGGTCCAACGTAACTGTTACCGGTTGTCTGGAAACAAAGAAACACTGTAAATGTGTTTCCTCTAAAAACAGGCCCTCTCCTTCCCTGGAAGAAGCAGCTGTCGGTGCATCCCTGTCATGTGGTTCAGAGAAAAGACCTCTGCGAAGCTCTTCTCCGTCCAGACACGTGGAGATGCTCTCTCTTCTGGGAGCTCCCAACTGCCAGCTGCTCCATTGCTCAGGCTTCAAACGGCTGTTAAATTCTTGGATTATAATCATGGTTATAATTCCTCTCTTCACACCATTAAGGAAAGGTCATTACTGAATTGCCACCAACTGCCCTGGGGAGGCTGGGAAGGCAGCCACTCTAAAGTAGGAGAAAAGCTAAAGAGCTTGACCTAAAATGCTCGAGTTTGGCAAACTTGCATCCACAGTAATAAGGACCCGTTTCTGAGGGGTTACAATGCTCCAGACGTGGCCCCTTTGAGCCTAGAGGCAGCCCTGTGTCATAGATTTCATTTTCTCTCTCTCGAGCTTTCTCACTTTAGTGTTGAATCTAAACAAAGAACTTGACGTGCATGTGTACAACATTTCAACATTTGATTTCTCTCTATCATTCTAACTTACGCAGACCTCTGAGTATCGCTTCTTCTATCCCACACATGTTAATTCATTTTTGAAGTTTTGGGGCATTTGAATACTTGTGATGAGTTCATCCAGGTTACCGATAAAAGCACTGAGCAGAGCCCTATAGCACTCCCCTAGAGACCTCCTTCCAGGAGCCATGCAATGAGTCGGTGAGGAAAGAGATGAGGAACTACCCTGGAACCCAGGCCAGGCAGGCTTATTGTCTTGCTGCCAGGTATTGAACAGGGTTCAGAGTCTGGTGACAGGCCAGGAGGGAATTCAGCAGGGTATCACAAAGGTCGTGAGTCTTTCCTGAGCGTTGGGAGCTAATTACAACACAGCCTCTATTTATTCCAAAGACATACGGCTGACTTATTTATTAAATTTAGAAACAAAAGAACCCAGGTATCCAGATGATCTAGTGTAATTTCTTCATTAGGTAGCAATGATGGCTTTCTGGAGCAGGTATGCCCCTTGACTAGAGACCATTTTTCTCACTTTGAAAAAGAAGATAACGAATCTATAGTCCAATCCAGCCCCTTCTCCATCACAAGCAAGCCTGGCTCCCCCTGCTGGCAGAATGAAGACAAACTCTTTAATCTGGCATTCAGTGACCTTTGTGACTTGATTCATCTTCCCAATTTATCTTCCCAGACTAGACTCAACTCTGGAAAAGTCTGCAGGATATCTGGACTCACCTCTCAGGTGCCATTTACTTCCCCTGCCCTCGCCTGTTCATTCTGGTCACAAATATTTACAAAGCACCTGTGTGCCAAGAAGTATGTCAGTCCCTGAGGATGGGAACTCTAGGGAGACACCTTGGGCCCTCATCCCACGTTGGCCAAGATCCTGGCTTAGGCACAGTGTCCTTCCTGGGGAGGGTTCTGGTGCTTTGCAATTGCTCCCAGACGGAAGACAGAGAATGAGATCATGGCTCCAGAAGGCAGGCTGGGACAAATGGCTGGGCTGGGGTTGCGCAGATCCACCCCTGCAAAGACCATTTCTGGAGCACCAGGAGGGAGACCCATGTTAACCAAGGCCAACCATGTACTGGAAAAGGAGTTCTATGCTGGGATACCCAGAGACCTCGGTCCTTCCCTCAGTTCTGCCCTGCAGGGCTCTGTAACTTTGAGCAAGTTTATTCCCATTCTGTGCTGCAGCCCCCCCCCCTCTGTAAAGTGAGGATGTCGGAGGTGGTCTCTAAAGACCCTTTCTCCTTACCTGACCCTGCTTGGATGTCACCTGTGAAGCTTTCCCTGATCTCTCCATTGCTTCAGACAGACTCATACCGCTGAGGACACAGTGATTATCTGTACCCATTTCTGTTCTCTTCTCCTAACCAAACGTGCTTTATGCCAGCACATTGGTTCATTCCAGTTATTAGGAATGACTGAACTAATGAATGAGGAGCAAGGTCATTTCGAGATCTGTAATCCCCATATTGTCCACAAGGTGGCAATGTGCACAGCAGCGGCCACACTAACCTTGCGTTTGGTGGAAGCCCTGGGAAAGATGCAGAAAGTAAAAACAGAGAACCAGGGACTGCCCTCAAAGACTTATCCTCTGGCTCCTCCTTTCCTCCCCACCTTTAAGGTGTCGGTCCGTCAGCAACACAGACCTGAGCTCTGGGGTTCAGGCCTGGATTCCATGTTTCCAAGCCCTTATTGACCCCTTAAGGCTCAGTTTAGAGAGCATTTTTTCTAGAGAAAAAAAATTTATTTTTCCAGAAGGTGGATTCCTTTCCCCCAGAACTTCTCTGCAGTCACATTTATGGCACTGAAATGGCTTCCAGCCCGCCTTCCCGAGGCCACCCTCTTGAGCACACAGCGCCGGGCTTACTCATCTAACCCCCCATGCCCCGCCCAGGTCTGGTGAGCAGTAGCAGGCCCTCGGAGAGCCCGCTGAATGAGGAATGAATCAAAGAACTGGCAGATCACAGACATGATGGAGCAAGAGGAACAGAAAACCATCCCTGGTTGAGAAAAACCAGCTATAGTCAACCCTGGAACCACATGGAAGGGGTAGGGGCCCTGACCACCCACGTCGCTGAAAATCTGCATATAGCTTCTGCCTCCCCGAACCGAAATTACTGACCGTGTACTGTGGATCAGAAGCTTTACTGATAGATCAGACTGACACATATTTCCTATGTCCTATGTATTGAATACCAAATTCTTACAATAAAGTAAGCTAGAGAAAAGAAAATGTTATTAAGAAGAACCACAAGGAAAACACATTTATGGCACTATACTATAAAAGAAATCTGCGGGGCGCCTGGATGGCTCAGTCAGCTAAGTGCCTTCAGCGCAGGTCATGGTCCCAGGATCCTGGGATTGAGCCCCACACTGGGCTCCCTGCTCAGCAGGAAGCCTGCTTCTCCCTCTCTCTCTGCTGCTCTCCCTGCTTGTGCTCTCTCTCAAATTAATAAAATCTTAAAAAAAAAAAAAAGAAAGAAAGAAAGCAATCTGCACATAAGTGGGTCTGCACAGTTGAAATCTGCACTGTTCAAGGGTCAACTGTACTTTTTTGTGTTGGCACCAGGTCAGGAAGAGAACAAATGCTCCTTAGCACAATAAAGACAACACTGTCACTCTGAAAGGAGTAGAGCCAAAGGCCTGCTAGAAGGAGGCAAATGCTTTACTCAGGTGAGAGTACGCTGTGTGGCCTTCTTAGAAAATGAATCCTGCCCATGGCAAGGTGACTTCTCTTTCAATTATTTATGAGGAAACTGGTGGCAGCTGCTAACTCTCCTGGTAAAACAGGAGAGTTCCAGGGGCTTCCATGAGGCCCTGCCTCTTATAATAGCCCTTCCTCCGTGTGTCACAGAACTGATGCTGGGATTCTGTCAGTTGCCAAGTGTGTCTATTGACTGTGAGTTTTTTTTATAAAGATTTATTTATTCATTTGCGAGAGAGAGAGCATGCGCGCACACAAGCAGGGGGAGCAGCAGGCAGAGGGAGAAGCAGGCTCCCCACCAAACAGGGAGCCAGATGTGGGGCTCAATGTCAGGACCCTGGGATCATGACCTGAGCAGAAAGCAGATGTTTAACCGACTGAGCCACCCAAGCACCCCTACCTCTAAGCCTTTTTATCTCTTCCTTTGCAACACACTAGGGAAGTACTGGTATCTGAAATAAACTAAATGCAGATCATCATTAAGCCTCAGTTTCACTTGAACAGCTAAGTAAAGACAGAATCACTTCTAGCTGCGCAGACCAATGCACTGAACCCAGAATCTCAGGTAAGTGCACCTCTATGGACTCAGTAAAAGTTACATTCTGTTCTCTTTGGTCTTCCATCCTTAGAATCCATTCGTGCACATACTACAATTTAATTTAGCAAAATCTTGGCATTCTTGTGGTATAGAAGCTATATTTTCTCACACTGGAGTTTGTACCTGCCCTTCTCAAGCATATGGAACTCTAATGCCAGTTGTGAGTCTAGTGACGTCTAGAGGCATGTGGGGTAGGTCTTAAAGAGAGAAAAGTTATGCCTTGCAAGGTAACAGCCCTTAGCAGGTCCTTAAACAAGGGAAAGTAAATCTTCTCAGACATAATCTGAAAACTGCTTCCACGGGGGGTGGGGAGGGAAGGCTCAGAATAACTCAGAGCTCAAGATTCTCAACTTCATCTGCTTCATCTGAGTCCGCCCAGAGATCCCCATTCCAAGACCAGTGCCTACGCACTGTTGTTGTGTTCATTTGTGTGAGTTTTATAATTGTTTACAGCAGAAGGGCAAATGCTCTATCATATCTTGGCAGATCAGCATCTAATTTCATGTTTGCAGAGCTCCATATCTTGTTATGTTCCTTCTTACACAGTACTGAGTTGAAATCTGTCCCTCCATAACTCCCACCCCTCATGCATGAAAACCCACCCCTCTCTCTGCTCTGGAACGTCCCACCAGAGACCTGGAGACAGAGATTTTGTTTTCTCTCAGCCTGGATTAAGGTCTTTTCTGATTGATCTGACTGTTAAGCTTGAGATTCAAGACTATGGCCCATTTATGGAGAAAGCTCTCCTCACCTTAGCGCCTCAGGCTGGGACATTCATGCCACTTCAGCAGCTGCTGAGTGTGCATGCACCCGCCTGAAGTACTGGATAAGCTAGCCTCCCGTGTGTGCCAGCCGTGAGCAGAGGACACAGAACATCATGGGAGCTCACTACCTGGCAGACAACAGAGGGGTCTCAACCCCCTTCCCTGCCAGAAGAACTCATCTTTTCTTTTTCCCATAATCTCAAGGGGCCCACAGATGTTGCCCACAGTGTTAACTGGGACCCTGGAAACCAGAGCTCATTGGGCTACAGGCTTGCAGGCGATTTTCAAGGAAATGGACACCAATCTAAGAGGCTTCTCCAACTCTAAGCATTAGGGAAAGGAAGAAAATGCCACAAGGCAAATGAGAATTAAGGGGTGAGCAGGAAAAGCCATCCATACAGCTGGGTCAGCAAGTCCCTCCCTCCATCCCATGCCTTCATTCGGCCACACAACCAACTCCAGCAATCAGGAACCCGTGGGTGTTCCTGTGTGGGTCCCCCGTCACAGCTGGGCCAAAGATGGGATACACAGAGCCTGACTGCCGGCAGGCGGTGCATGAATACATAGCTGGCTACATGCTATCCTGTCTTTCCACCCACCACTAACTGCAGACGTGGGTCAGGACATTCATCACAGCACTACTCCTACTAACAAAGCACTCAAAACAACTGGCTAACCGATTGCATTTTTTGTGCAATTAAGCGCGGTGCCAACTTTAAAAGCCTGAGACCAGTCCAAAGCAGATCACCAGATCTCATCACCACCATAGTCACTTTTGACTGTGTAATATTCCATGACTTTAGTAGCATTCAGGGGAGAAAAACAATTAAACAATGCTCCATTGTTTGTACAAGCCCGATTTCAGAAACGATAAGAGGTAGGGAAGCTATGGGAAATACCATAGATGGAAAAACCAAGTGCAGAGTAATGTGCAAGGCACACTACTCTGTGTGTGTCTGTGCATCTGTGTTTAAAGGGAGGAGCTATACAATCATACGGGCTTTAATGGGCATACAAAATTTCTGCAAAGACAAGAATCTGATAATGAGCGGCCTCCTGAGGTTGGGTTGGGACACTGGGTCACAGGGTGGAAGGGAAACTCTTTTCATCATTACACCCATTTGTAATCTCTGAAAATTTTTTTTAAAAGATTCTATTTATTTATTTGTCAGAGAGAGAGAGAGAGAGAGAGAGAGAGCACAGGCAGACAGAGTGGCAGGCAGAGGCAGAGGGAGAAGCAGGCTCCCCGCCGAGCAAGGAGCCCGATGTGGGACTCGATCCCAAGACGCCGGGATCATGACCCGAGCAGAAGGCAGCCGCTCAACCAACTGAGCCACCCAGGCGTCCCTGTAATCTCTGAAATTTTAAACCACATATTCCCTCTTTAAAATAAAACTTTGAAAACTACCAAATGCAAAATAAAATTACGAAGCGCATCCTTCTGGGAGGATCAAGGTAATAATATCTGGAGCTAGCCTTGGATCTGGTCCTGGCGCTACCCCAGCGACCTCGAGCAAGTCCCCGCCCCGAGTGGGCCTGTTTCCCCAAGAGGGCACTGGGTCCACGAGAGCAGGTATCGGGACATCACTCTAGCTGGGAACCCGGGCGTCCGCAAGCCCAGCCCGCCGCGCTGCTCCCGGGCCGCCGCAGCCGGCTGCGGCGCCCCGCGGCGGAGGCCCGGCCAATCAGCTGCCGCGAGGCGGGCGGGGTGGCGGCGCGGCGCGCGCAAAGCACAGCGCGAAGCAGAGGCGCCACTGCCGTCCCGAAGCAGACCATGCCACGCTCACCCTCGCTCTTCCCGCTGCTGCTGGTGCTGCTGCTGCCGCCGCTGGCCCCAAGTTTCGGGCTCCGCGCCACCGGCGGCCGGCGACCCGAGTGCGGTCCGTGCCGGCCAGAGCGCTGCCCGGCGCCCGCGCGCTGCCCCGCGCCCGGGATCGCGGCGCGCGATGAGTGCGGCTGCTGCGTGCGCTGCCTGGGCGCCGAAGGCGCGAGCTGCGGGGGGCGAGCCGGCGCGCGCTGTGGCCCGGGCCTGGTGTGCGCCAGCCGCGCCGCCGGGGCGGCGCCCGAGGGCACCGGGCTCTGTGTGTGCGCGCAGCGCGGCGCCGTCTGCGGCTCCGACGGCCGCTCCTACTCCAGCATCTGCGCGCTGCGCCTGCGCGCCCGGCACGCACCCCGCCCGCACCCCGGCCACCTGCACAAGGCGCGCGAGGGCCCCTGCGAATACGGTGAGTCTGGCTTCAGCCCCGCGGTGCTGGGACAGGAGGAGAAAGAGGGACCCCAGCCCTCTGGAGTGTGGGGCAGAGGATGCCTGCGTGCACCATGACTGAGAGCCTCGGTTTCCCCTTCGGAAGTAGTTTCTCTTACCTCGCCAGGTACTCCAGGAGGCTGGGGCAGGAATCCACATCCGTCACCCCTTACCAAGCTCATGGAGATACAAGCCCTTGAGCTGGTCAGAATTTTGGTGAGCCTACTGTCTCTTTTGGTACTTAACTACCAAAAAGCGTGCAGTTCTGTGCAGGCCTGCCATGTATGCTTCCACCAGACTGGGGGGTTGGGGGAAGGGGTGTCCTACTGGGTGTAAGTCCCCCGGGACCAGCAGCGGGCCAGGCCAGGGTCGGGTTTTGGAGGGAGGGAAGGTGAAGATGCCAGAGAAGGGGGAGCTCCAGACTGACTCAGGAATCACTGGGCGAGAACCCCAGGGTTAGGGCCCTTCTGGGAGACCCTGTGGAATCTCCCACCCAGGACAGGTAAGACCTTTGAGGACCTAAGTTCTGAAAAGATGATGGTGCCATCAGGGCCAAACCTGGGTTTTGTGGGTCTAAGGCTCATATGATTTGGTGGGTAAAGGAATGGAAATTTATTCATTGCTGGGTACCTAGAAGCTTCAGGTTCATTAAGGTCCCAGGAAAGTCATATATGGGTGCCGTCATTTTCCACCTCTATAAGTAACTTTTTAAAACTCAAACAAAACTAAAATCATCAGTATACGGATGCCCAGTGGAGCACCCTGATGGCCCATTAGGTTTTGGAGAGCTGCCCCCATCTGCACTGCCTGGAGCGGGCAGTGGAGAGTTGAGGGTGAGTGAGCTTGTGGACCGGAAGTTCCAGGGAGCCTGGCCTGAGGTTCTGGCTTAGGCCTGGAGACCCAAATCTAGACCTAAATGCCTACATCGATGTAATGACTTTAGCTCCAACAGGGAAGCCTTGAGGGTAAGGGGACAACCTTTTCCAGGCCTTGGAGAATTTCTAGTATTATTTCCGCCCAAGCATTCCAGGTATGTGCACTCAAGTGCAGGAGACCCAGCGGGTTGCTGGGGATGGGGCGGGAACGCTCCTGTCCCAGGCAACACAAAACCGATGTGCTGCCCACTGAGGGGGCTGAGGCAGTCCCAGAGCATGGGAAAGGCACTTTTGGCTATTCCTGGCGGGGGCTTCCAGTGGAGGAAAGAGCTGGCAAGTGCTTCCTGATCTGCTGCTGCTGGTTCCCTGAGCAACCTTGGGCAGGTCCCTGTCCCTCTCTGGGCCCTGTCAGCCCTATGGAGCCACGGTTGAGGTCCCTTCCACTTGGAGTCTTTGTTTCTGGCCTGTGGCATTTAAACAGTCTGCCTCCTTCCTTCCTCCAGTTCCTTTCGCTCCTTTTTACCCCCTGCCTTCCCTAGCAGTTAATTCACAGGCAGTTCTCTTTGTTTCCAGACAAGTCACAGTTTCACTCCACACGCTAGAGGCTAGAGACGCAAGAAATGCTGACCAAGTCCCCAGGATCTAACCGGTGCTGATGATCTCAGATGATTTCTCCCTGGAGTGTTGTTCTGTTCCTGAGGCCGAGCCTCCTTGAAGACATACAGACAGAATCTGCTGTGGTGCAGAGGAGCCTGAGACCCAGGGGCAGGGGACACAGCCAGGGTGACCAGTAAAGCCTGACCAGCACCCAGGACCCGAGTGCCCTCTGTAGTGTTCTTTCGGGACAGGACTTGAGAGTGTCAGGTCAGGCAGGTGGTGGTTGCCATGGTTACCAGAGCACGGCCAGATGGCAGATGGCAACACTATACCCCTAATTCATTGAAAATTACCAAATGACAAGTAAATGTGACGGCCCCTCCACTCTGATCTATGGGCTCTGAGGCCCACCCCAGGCACAGGCCCCCGAGGAAAGATGTCCAAGGGGCCAAAAGGAAGGAAAGTCAGAAACTGCTTTTAATGATCCCGTTAGTAACAGGCAGCGGGGCCTTCCCAGAATTCAGCTCTCCTTCCCTCCCCCCACCGCAGTTGTGTCATCTGCCACAGCCCCGGGCCCTGTGGTCCCCTCTCTTTGTCTCCTGAAATGTTTGTGTGGCCCTGTGCTGGTGTCCTGGGGAAGCGTGGCAGTGTGGACAGGGACATCTTTCCCAGCCAGCCCCAGTGGCATCTCATTCTGCGTTGCCCCAGAGCCATCCTCTATTCAGAGAACACAGCAGGGGCACTTTTTAACAATGCCCCCAGGGATCCTGGTGGAAGGGAAATGGTCTGAGTCCTAGCAGCAGCTGTTCTGCCTCAATATGGTTAATAAAATCACCCCTCCCCGGCTCTCACCCACCCTTCAGTAAGCGAGCACCTGACTCAAATGGAACGAGACCTCGAAAATATTTATCAGGTTCTGCACAGGGTGGGAAGTGTTCTCACTCATCCATCGGAGGCGCGTTTGCAAACCACTTTCAGGCTTAAATTCTGGCCTCAGCCTATGCTCTGAAATTCCCCCCCAAAGGCCAAATAATGAGGGCGATCCTTTGATTAACGCATTGAATGAGGACTTGCCCAGCTCCCGCATATGAATCATTCTTTTTTTTTAATCATTCATTCTTTACTGTTGGAAATCGATGTTGCTTCCCATCTTCTTACTCAATTTTCACAACAACCCTGGCCTGATCTCACTCTGATTTAATAGAAGGGAAAACTGAGGCACACAGAAGGGAATTCCGGGGAGCTGCGTGGCTAGCTCCTAGCCGAGGTGGGGCCCCAGCCTGGGTATGCCTGGCCCTTTTCAGGCAGAGCCACATACCTCTAGCCCTCCGGCCACCTGATTAGAAAGGGGCTCCAAATTGGCCACCCTTGAATCTTGAGGGGTTTTCGGTCCTGATCTATTGCCTTCCTGTTTTCCCCCCCAGTGCCTGTTGCTGACTCCCCTGCTTAGCACTGGGTGATGGCCCCTGAGAGGAGTGGGGATAGCTTCACAGAAGGGAAGACATCTCGGGGAACCCTGGAGGACTTGTTGGAAATTCTTGAGGAGAAAGGGGGATGGGAAGGTAAGAGCAGGTAGGGGAGGTCCCGTGGTGGGTGTGACCCGGGGCTGCCAGGCAGCTCTCCAGGGTCATGATTGGGGAAGGCGGTGAGGCCCAGAGTGGTGTGGGCAGGGGCATGGCCAGCCTTGAGCCCTGGCTGAGGGGTGAAGCTTTGTTCTGTACTAAGTTACTGGTTTCATTTCTTTGCTGTTAAGTGGCATGGCATTGTTGTCGCCACTGTCATTACTTGAAAAGGCTGTGTTGTTCCATGCATGCTCCCGGACCGTTGGCCGATGTGGAGAGAGGGGTGAGATCCTGCAGGCAGCAGGTTGATAGCATGTTCTGAATGCTAAATTAGGTCGGGACAAGGTCCCGGGCCAATACCCATCAGGGCACCGGGCCCTGAAGCTTCACTGAGCTCTTGAGATCCTGAATCTTAGAAAATTCACCTCCCTCCGTTGACATTCCAGCAGCTCCGCTTAGAAATCTCAGTCTGTGCAAGGCGCGTGTTACCAGGTAACCAGAAGAGGCTGCGAATGCCACTTTGTGAGAGGGACAAAGAAGGGGGGCCTCATGCTCAAAAGCCTTTCATGCTAGGGAGGGGGTGGGAGGCACAGGCTGCAGGGAGCCGGCTTAAGCTGTTTCTCCTTCCATACCCGAACATGACTATTAGCATAAATTATCAGGGTCGCTCAGTGCATTGATGATTAAACTCTTTGGTTGTGCACTTCTTTGTACAAGCAGACAGGGTCCTGGGGGATGACTTTTGAAATTCTTTCTTTCCTGGGCACCATTAACTTGAAAGAAACCTTAGAGGCATGTGCGAAGATCTTACATTCTAGCCGTCGAGGACATATTTAGTTGACCGTGTTGGGGGCGGGTCAGATCTCCACACACTGGATTAACCGTCGGCCCCTCTCACTCGTACAGACGCACGTGGTTAATAACTCAGTCCCATCCGTCCTCTCCCTTCACCCCTGAGGATGTGGGGTAGCAGTCACTCTCTTCATTTGCAGACAAGGACAAAATGGTTAATGGCTTGTCCAAGTCCCCGCGGTTGGCACTGGGACCCCATCACAGGTGGGTGTGCCTGTGGGTGACTGTCACCTGATTCTGGTGTCACCTGATGGGTGGATTGGTGCCCTCGAAGCTTTTCTCGAGCTGTTGCTGGCAGGGACAGAAGGAGACAAGTATTTAGCAAGAAAGAGCTCGAGAGACGAAGCTGGCATGTTCACAGACTGGGCCCAGCAGGCACCATGCTCCGTCTTGAAATCCACATTACTCTTGTCACAAGCAGCTAGAAAAGAAAGTGCAAAAGTGAGGTAACAGGCTGTGCCGCCAGCTTTCCAGAATGAGGGCTGTGGACATGGTCTCTGGAGCCTCCGGGCAGAGCCCACCCAGAGCCCACCTGCTCTCCGGAGGCCAGGAGGGGCTCTGGAGCAGGCCAGACACTCTGAGGAGATCCCCGTGGGGGAGAACAGCCGGTCAAGTCCTCAGGTCTCTCTGTGGAAGCCTTTTACAGTTTGCAAGGTGTCTTGTAGCTCTTCTTCCCAGTGGTTTATGGAGAGAGGAGAGGGGAGAGGAAGGAAAACAGATGCCTGTGCCCATTTTAAAGAAGAAGAAACAGACCAAGTCGCAGCACTGGAGCATGGCAGAGGCTGGATTTGGACTGGGTCCATCCTGCCTGTGGTAGTCATGACATTGACCAGCCCAGCACCACACTCGAATGAGCCCTTAGGGACAGTAAGATGAATGTCCTACGAGTGTAAATGACGTATCACCCATTTAATAGAGTTTTCACAGGAGCTACTCCCTGGGGGTGATGTTTGGAGGTTTTTTTCCTGTGCAGAGGAGAGTAAACAGAGCAGGCCTGAGACTGTATCCTTAGAAGGGCCTGCTGGCCAGACTGACCCTCGGCTGGCGTCTGGGAACTTGGGTTTGGGGACACTTCCCGCTGTGAGTCACAAGAGTGACTCTTGGCCTGAGCTGTTTGGGCCAACACCGTGGTTTACGCTGCACGCCTGCTTTCCTTCCGGGACCCTGGAATTTGGGTACATGCTGAGCAGAGGGGGCCCTGGTGACCTGCCCCAACAAAAATCCTGGACTCGGAATCTCCAGTGAGCCTCCCTATTGGATGGCGTTTCGCATGTGTTGTCACCATTCACTGCTGGGGGATCCAGGGTGTCCTGTGGGATCCTTTGGGAGCATCGTGTGGAAGCTTGCGCCTGGGTTCCCCGTCTTTACCCCATGAGCTGCTTTTCCCTTTGCTCTTTGCTTTGTCTCCTGTCACTGTATAAGTCACAGCTCTGAGTCAGACTGCTGAGGCCTATGAGCCCTCCTCGCAAATCACTGAACCTGGCGATTGTCTTTGGGCTCCCCAACACGGTCCCTAAGGAACTCTTTCTTGTTCTGGCACGGAGCCCATCCAGACAACAGATGATTCACTTTAAAACTCAGTGAAGAGTGGATGGAATCAAGGTGCCTAGGTTTGAGTCTCTGCTCCTCCAGGCACTTCACCATTCTGAGCCTTGGTTTTCTTGTCTGTAAAATGGGGATAAAAGCCCTGGCTGAGCAGGTACATGGAAGTGTCATCTAAGTAGAGGGCAAGACTTTGGGACAAAGCTCGGAGCTAGAACCTACGCTCAAAGACTTGCCCAACTGTCTGAACCCAAGTAACCCTACCTAGCTCCACAGCTGGTGAAATTGCTGGAAAGATAGAACAGGTCCCTGTGAGCAGACGGGAGTGCCTGGCACACAGCAGGTTCTCAGAATTAGGTGGTGGCATTATCACTGTTATTGCTGTGATGATGATGATGATGATGGCTGATTCTATAGAGCTATTATGGATAAAAACATTTTACATTTAAAAGCAGATATGTTAATATTAAAACCAGATTACTATGGCAGAGAGCAGCCTGAGGAAATTTCTTGACATGGACTGGACTCTTCTAGATCTTGGTTGTGGTGGTGGTTACACGACCGTAGGCCTTTGTCAAAACTCGGGAGCTGCATTCCACAAGGAATAAATGTGCTGTATGTAAATTTTAAAATAAATAAAAATGTGAATGTTACTTTATCATCGAAAGTTGGGGGCTCCTTTGTCAAAGAAGTGCTATTTTCTGCCACAAGATCAATAGCAAAGAGCATTTCCAGGACAGTCTTCAAAGGAGGGAGAGGGAAATTTGAGGAGAGAGACCGTCAAAATGTGATTTACTGGTTTATTCATTTAGGCCTGAAAGGGATTGATGAAATCTCATTTAAAATTTATGACTTTACATGAATGAAAGTAAAACATGTTGATTGAGTGTCCCTTTGGAATCCATTGAGGGCTTTGGAATAAGATACGGTTCTGATTGTTCCCCCAGTGAGCCATTTGAAGACTGCTGGCCTCCGGGGGAGGGGATGTTGGGGGGAGAGGGTGGATAAATTAGACTCTCTGTCATATTGCAGATGGGCCCCCCCCATTGGAACACAGGGGTGCTGTGGTTCTTTGTGGCAATTTTGCAGGTGGCTAGGCTGCTTTGGGAGACGTTAGAGGCCTAGGACCTTGGTTCAATAGAGGGCTTTGGCTACACTCAGTGTTGTGGGTAGAGCATGATGCTCAAGGGGCAATCAAATGGGCACAACTGAAGGACTGGGGTGACCAGGCTAAGGAGGAAGACAGCTTGGGGGCAGGAAGCATAGTGTCTGTATTCAGTGGAGGCTAGTGGGGCACCCAGGGGGCTATAGGGCTCCAGTCTGGCAGCCCTGGGATCAACATGTGGGAGTTACAGGGAGGTAGGTTTTAGCTCCAGATGAAGGAAGACAGGCTTTCTTACCAGTGGAGCTCTCCTAGGATGGAACGCCTGGCTCTGTAGGTAGTGAGCTCTCTATCAGTGGAGGCATGCAAGTGGATGCTAGCTAAACATATCACAGATGGTCAGGCACAGGATCTTGAGAGATTGGGCCATTCCAGTTTGAGACTCTGTAGTTCTAAGACAATTTTCCAGAGATCTTTTTTGCTATCAGCTTGACAAGTTCTGTCAGGAAGGGCCAGACCAGTCTTACTTCTGTGCCCTTTCACTCCTGTCCCTCCCCCTCCTCCTGCAGCCTTCTCCCTCCCTCCCTTTGCTCTCCTTCTTTATTGCAGCTGCACCCAGGCAGGTGAGGGCCCTTTCCCTCTCCAGAGCCATCCATGAGTCACAAGGCGAAGCCCCAAGAGTGGAGACCCTGCAGTCTGATGGCCAGAGAAGGAATGTTTTTTTTCTCTTCATTTGCCATGTGTTTCTTCATCCCGTCATGTGTTTACCAGACCTTCTGAGGCCCACTTACATGTCCTGTTAACTTAAACCATTGCTCTCACACTCATCACATGGTAAGATCAGTTCAGTGGCCCTATGAGCAGGGGACATTATCCCCATCTTAACAGGTGAGCAAACCCGAGCAGGGAGGATTCCCCCCACCCAGGCCTACCCACTGCATCTTGTCCAAGACACTGCTGGGCCAGATGCAGGGATGGGCCCAGTCCAGAGGAGGGCAGTGGACACACTTGGACTGCCAGCAGCTCAGAGGGGTACAGACATGCTGGTCCTGGACTAGGAAGAGTACCCTAACCCTCTAGGTCCTGCAAGAGGGGGAGCCATCCCCCATGGAGTTGGGGAGTGCCTCCCATGCAGAGTAGGCACGTCCACTGAGGGACAGGACAGAGGGCCCGAACACAGAGGTGGCAGGACTTGATTCTGGTAGCGTCGGTGTGAGCAGATCATGTGGCGAGCACCAGGAGGAGGGTAGTGTGGGGTGTCAGGTAAGCACGTCTAACCCAGATGCCTGCAAGTTCCCCACCCCAGCCAGCCAACCCACACCCTCTCTTCTCCTTTCTGTAATGTTCTGACAGCCTAGAGCCACATTGCCTGGGGATCACAGTCCTGGGAGTCACCCCTCTCCAGGTGTCCTCGACTCTGGTGGAGGGTGGGGGTTTTGGGGCCTGCAGCCCTGCCCCCAGGGAGGGGGCTGTGGGCCGGGGAGGCAGCCAGGAGCCTGTGAGTCTGCGATATGCAAATGAGCGTCTGGGCCGGCCGCGGAGGGGGGCGGTGTCTGGGCTGGGCGCATGCACGCAGCTGTTCTGCTTGGCCTGTTCTTTGAACCGCCCTCCGTGTGCAAGGAGAGAAGCCCATCTGTTCGAAGACTTGGCATTGGGGAGGTGACACCAGCCCCTCCTGAGCCACTCTGTGTCTTGAGTAGCTGAGCTGCAAGCAGATGGCAGCCAGGGTCCTCAGCAGGAGTGTAACAAGACCCCAGCTCTGCCACAGACGTGGTGGGAGATCTGGGAAGTCGCCTTTCCTTTCCAGGTCCCTGTTTTCCTGTTGGTAGAACAAAGGGGCTGGATGAGGAAGCATGGAAGCGTCCCTCCAGGTCTGAGGGAAACATGGTTTGAGGCCTCTGAGGGTGCTCTTTGTGCGTGGAGAGATTTCCTCTGCTGCGGCTCCCCTCCCGGGGGACTGTCCCCAAAGGCTCTCTGCAAGCAGGGGGTTTTCAACGTGGGGTGGCTTGGAACCTGGCAGGGTAAAGGTTGTGATCCCTTGTCTTCTTCCTCCAGCTCCTGTGGTCATCACACCACCCAGGAGTGTTCACAATGTCACCGGGGCCCAGGTGTACCTGTCCTGTGAGGTGAGGGCTGTGCCCACCCCTGTCATCACGTGGAGGAAGGTATTTACGTCCAAGAATTCTGTGTGTGTGTGTGTGTGTGTGTGTATAAGAGAGAGAGAGAGGTGTTTCTTCTAAGTGTGTTGATGTGTCTGTCTTTATATGCGGAGCAGAGGATTTAAAAAAGAGATCTTACATGTCACTCTTCTGTCTTCAGGCTTATGCCTCAAAACTTTCACCCCAGAGCTCTCCCCAGAGCAGGGAGTCACCATCCTTCTTTGTGCCATTTACCCCCTCAGCCACTTAGCTCTCCAGAAATTTCATCTATTTATCTTGCCCAGATCCATTGGAACAAAGTTAGAGCCTACCTCACAGGATCGGGGTTTTAGAAAGACTATCCAAATCCCATTCCAACACTAGCTCTTCCTGCAGATCAATTTTTGAGAGACTGGGGTGGATCACAGCATACGTTTGTCCACCTATGTCAACAGACCCCTGTCCCCTACCCACCCACCCAGGGCTAGGAAACTCTGAACAGCTTCTGAGAGATAGCGGTGGTGTCTGCATCATTACTGTCCAGCAGGGGGTGCTGTCTGCACAGACATTTAGGTTCGTGAAGCCCCTGCCGTTTTAATAGGAATGAGAGGGGCCAGAGTCTGGCCTTTGAGTCAGTAGGAAGATGAAGACAGGAGGGATGTCTATGTGGTTCTTACCCAGAGACACTTTTTCTAAACCACTCCTGGTTTTTCTGTCCACTGTAGGTCACACAGTCTCCTGAGGGTACCCAGGTGCTGGAGGACCTGCCCGGGGACCACATCAATATCGCTGTCCAGGTGCGAGGAGGCCCTTCTGACCACGAGGCCACAGCCTGGATTTTGGTGGGTATCTCATTTGTTTAGGATTAGTGGCTATTACTGACCGGCTCTTACAAAACACCCTTTATATTTTTATAGCACGTTATACATTTCAGAGTTCTCCTTATCCTTTTATGGTTGGACCCTGCACTAACTGTGAGGGAAGTTTAACCCCCAGGAGCATAAGTGATCTTCAGCGGTGGTCAGAATAATGGCCCCAGAGAGATGTCCCCGTCCTAATCCCTGGAATCTGTGGGTACATTATATGCAAGAGGGGATTAAGGTTGTAGATGGAGCTAAGGGTGCTCATCAGCTGACTTTAATAAAGAAGTTATCCTGGATTATCGGGGGGGGGGGTCCAATATAATCACAATAGCCCTTTAAATGCTGAAGGGGGAAGCAGGAGGGAAGAAGCCAGAGAGTTGGCAGTGTGGGAAAGACATGGGTCACCTTCTGGGGCTTTGAAGATGGAGGAAGAGACCACAAGCCCAGGAATGCTGGCAGCCTCCAGAATGGGAAAGGCAAGAAATGGATTTTCCCCTGTGACCCCAGCCCCCTCAGTTGGTGTGAGTCCAACATGAGCTGGTGTGCCTACCCCCACCTGGTCTGTAGAGTGGCTCACGGCTGACAGGTGGTTGTGCCCAGAGGAAGCAAGAGAGGAGGGAGCAGGTGCAGGCATGAGAACAGGCTGCTCCCGGAGGGGCGGAGGGGGTCCGCCTCGTTGCACTCCCATCTTGGCCTGGTTTGGTGACTTCTCCACCCAGCTCAGACACTCAGAATGCAGCCGGGTCCGTGTGGCTTTTTCAAATCAAGCACCTTCCCCTCTTTATTACAAGAAGGTGTGTGGGAAAATGTTCTCTCTGGTGTTATTTTGTAAGGCTGTCTCCAGTGGGAACACTTGAGGGCCATTCCTTGTTCAGTAGACTTTGGTTCTTTTAACTTGCAGTAATTTCCTTGTTATGTATAATAAAAGGATCAGGTAGCTCACAGCAAAAGGCAGGGATGCAAAGGAAACATTAAAATGAGGGCCACCATAGAGAGGGCACAGCGAAGAAACATTAACTCGTAGCAGTCAAGGCAAGAAGAGGAATAGTGAGCTCTATCTTATTTTGAAAAAGAAAAAGACATATCATTAGGAACTAAGGAAGGAGGTGATTTTGCCATGCCATATATAACAACATAACCTTGCCTGTTTTACTTCTAGATCAACCCTCTGAGAAAGGAAGATGAGGGAGTGTACCTGTGCCATTCAGCCAACGCAGTTGGGGAGGCCCAGTCGCAGGGCACGGTGACAGTTCTAGATCTGAGTAAACACACAGCCCCCCGCCTCCCCGCTCTGGATGACCGCCTGTGATGCGGTAACGTACATGTTATGGTCTAAGTCATTTTCAGTATATACACACTTGTGTCACAAGAGATTGAGATGGCTTCTAAGATGCATAGTAACAAAGAAGAAAAATACATAAACCAAGGAAACCAGAGGAATACCAAACAGGAGTAGGAACATATTACAGCTAGCAGGTGGAATCTCTAGTACATTTGACACTCGTACCACTCTGGGCCTCCCACGGAGTGTGCAAACGCAAGCGCTGTGCACGTTGTGGCTTTCTACAGGTAGGGAAGACCAGCTGTCTCTTTCTGTTTCTGAAGCCGAAAGAACATTTCCTTCAAGTCCTAGAGGGGACACAGCGAGAGCAGACACTGTCACTGTGACAGCACTGTATGAAAACATGCCTGCAGAGGAGACAGTCTGAGCTCCATTTGCTGACCCCAGGTGCATCCTTGCTGGCAGCTCTGCTGTCTCCAGGCCTCACCTGCCTGTCCTCAGCAGCATGTCAGGGAGAATCTGCATCCCCCTAGCCCCTCTGCTCGTAGTCCTTATAGCCCCCCCGCCGCTGCCACTGCGTGAGAGCTGGGGTTGCATCTGTCCCCTGCCAACAGGTGGGCTGTGAACCTAGGAAACAAGCCCCTTCATTAGCCAGCATGTGCTGCATGACCACCTCTGGAGCTGGCTGGTGCACAGCTACCAACATTTCCGTCTTGCTCACATTCCTTGTCATGGTGGCCCGTTGGCTGGCTGTGGCTATCCTCCATGTGTCTTATCACATAGGGACCCAGTGAGAGGATCAGCCCCAATGTGCACAAGGTCCATTCTTGTGGCGGAAGGGATGAGCAACAGACTTAGCCACAGATACACAATCCCCTTTAAAGATTCTGCTTGGAGGGGGCGAATGACACCTCTGCTTACCTCTGGCAGTGCCCAGCATCCGTGGGGTAGGGGGATAACCTCTGCATGCAGGACCTTCCATCCGTTCTGTGGAGTGCACAGAAAACCAAAACAGTGACTGTCATTAAAATACAAGAAGTGCCATGTTAAGGAAGCGAGGGGCATGTACGAGTTTGAAGCCAGAGGGGCAGTTTAGAACTGGGGGCAGCAAAGGAGAGGTCTCTAAGGAGGTGGCATGGTGGAGGAGGTAGCTAGAGCTCCGGGAAACAGGCGCAGAGATAGAAGGGGGGACATCCTCAAGTAGGAATTACAGACAGGAGATGGTTCCTAAAGTTGCCCTCCTGATACTCTGCTTTTTATAGGCATGTACTAGTGTATGTTGTTATATCACATATCAGGAATTTTGTCCTGCATGCTTGTGTGCATTTATATGTATGTGCCTATGTATGCATGTCTCTATACATATTTTATGTTTTAAATATGTATACAATTTTTAATAATAAGCTTTAGAATACACACACAGTGGTACCAGGCTACGGATGTAACCTGTTATAGATGAGTTTTCAAAAGGGAGCTACAAAGAACCATGGTATTTTAAGACCATTGCCACGTAGTTCTTCAGTTCCCCCTATGATATGCTGTACTGGCCAGCTCTCGCTTACATACCTCCAGTGCTGTGGAGCTCACTACCACCAGACATCCATCTTTGGGTTTTCCAGTAGTTGAAAGTTCTTCCTTGTATTAAGCTGGGTGCTGCCTCCCTGAAATGTCCACCCAGGGTCTCACATGTACTTCTTGGATGCCCCCAAGGCCCCTCTTCTCCTCAGTAGCACCTCCCCTGGCCAGGAAAATTTAGGGTTAAGGATCATTCCCCCGACTCTTTCCATTTACCACATAGTTGATTGTGACACAGCAGGCTTTTTTCCTCTCAACCTTTTCTCTCTTTCCTCTAGGGTCTTAGAAACATTGATGACGGGATGTTGGAAGAGTCAAGTCATGCATCGTTTTCCTTGTGAAGAGTTGGAGAAACCGTGTTTGTAGATGACCCCTTTTGTATGTTTTTACAAATTAGATGCAAACTAGATTCGTATGCAGATGTAGTTTTTAGCAGGGCAAGCATTGGGAAACCAGACTGCATGTGGCTTTTTTATACTTTTGGAACAAATTGCTCTGTGAGAATTCTTTTTTACCTAACCCCTCCCAGGGAAGGCCACTTGGTGGTATGCTTATAATTCTAAAGGGCTAGAACAAGAAGGCCTGTGTCAGCCGTGAGTCCTTATCTCATTTGTCTGTGACTGATTAGTGTGTGTTGTAGGAGAGGGGGAGTAGAATCACGTGGTCCTCTGCCTGCTCTCCGACTTGCTGTGTGACCTGGATGGGCCCCTCCCCTCTCTGGGCCTTTGTCTCCTCACCTGGGAATGTGGTATCTGGAGGAGATACCTCCTGTGTCCCTTCGAGTCCTGCCATCCTAGAGTAAGGTGACCCTGTGGGAAAAATAGGGGAGGCAAAGTCTTAGCATTCTTTTTAAGTGGTATTTTCTCAAAAACAGTTGCCATGGTTTCATACTAGGCTGTGGATCTGGCCATAGCTCCTCCTTTCCCTGCCATTTTCCCACCTCAAAGAGATGGAGTCCTTGGCTGGGTTTTGGGGACCAAGATGTCCCCTCGTCAGCAAGCCCAGCACTCTTTCACCAGGTAGGCAGTGGACCCCTGGCTTCTGGACATCAAGCTGAGGAAACAGGGTCAGAGGCTTCTTTCTCTGGGCTGTGGGATTAGAGTGTAGTCGAATACCTTTTACTTGGAGAGGTTTCTACCTTACCCAGAAATAAGGCTTTCTTTCTTTCTTCTCTTTTCTTTCCTTGTTTTTTTTTTGTTTTTTAAGATTTTTGCTGTTAATTTGACAGAGAAACTTTGAGAGAGAAACACAAGCAGGGGCAGAGGGAGAGGGAGAAGCAGGTTTCCCGCTGAGTAGGCCCTGGGATCATGACCCAAGCCGGAGGCAGATGCTTAATGACTGAGCCACCTAGGCACCCCTATTTCTTTCTCTTTTTTTAATAAGAAGAGCAATTAATATGTAGGTGAAAAACTAGATCCCCTAGGTGATTCAAAAAAAATTTTTTTAAGTCGGAATTGGGATCTCATTTGTGTCTCGTCCTTCAAGTTCATGAAGTGCTTTTCCATCTGTGGTCACCCCAACTCAAGGACAGCAGGCAGGGGGAACATAGGTGTCCCCCCCTCCCCTTTGCAGATGAAGAAACCAGGCTCTGAGAGGGAGGCGCCTGCCCAAGGTCTGAAGGCCTCCGAGAAGGACCAGAACTCAGGGCACCTGGCTTGGTCGGCCCCCTTCCTGCTTCATAGTGCTCCTGCCCAGGTAATCTCCTAGCTGTGTAAAGGAAGGTGCTGGCTGGTTCCAGGGGCCCTAGGAATCTTACTCAGGTCCTGCTCAGCTTCTACAGCACACTCCCATGCCACTCCCGCTAGGCATTACAATCTGGAATCCTCTTTGGAGTTAAACTTTCTGCCTTTGAGCCTGGCCATTCCATATCTGAAATAGCAGGGTGGCATCACCCTCGTGTATTACATGGCAGGAGCATGGCCTGGGGTTCCAGAAACATGAGGTCCATTTGGGAAATCATCCCTGGCTTGCTGCCTGACTTGAAGCAAGTCCCCTTCACCTTCCAGACCCCAGTTTTCCTCATTTGAATAAGAAGGGAAGGAAACTAGATGGGTGGTTTGCAAACTTTAAAACATCTGGAGCCCCTTTCTTTGAATAAGATCAGGGCTGAAATGGATTAACTGGAAGCTGTTTTTGTCCGTTAGAGGGTGAGGCTGCAAGGGCCCCACTCCCATCCCCTACACTGCACCCTGGTGCCCTCCCCGCCCTGTCCCCTGCCCCAGCACGAGAGTTTCTGTATCCAAGGTCTGCCACTAAGTCTTGGGATGTGAATAGTTAGAACTACTCACATAGTTAAGGCACTTAGTGAAACTATTGGGAGAAGCAGGGATACTGTGGCCCTGGAGAAGATGCTAGAACAATCATGCATCTGCTGAGGGACACATTCAGTGAAATCACTTGACTAGCCTCACATGTGCCCAGTCACAGCTGGAGGGCAGGGCCGAGATTCAGAGAGAAGGGTGTTGGAGAACTTGGGGGGCAGAGCTGAACATGGAAACCGCAGGAGGCTGGGTTCATGGCCTAAGGATGTGCAAAATTATAATCATGTTGCCCTCTCCGAAATGGTCACCAAAACCAAACAGGCAGAAAAACAGAATTGTTCCAACCTCACGACTTTTCAGCCAGGAGAGAGCCCCAGGATCCCTCCAGGGACTGAGAGGACTGCACTGTGGCTCTTGCCCTTCAGAAACACAGTGCCCTCAGAGCCTGTGTTTTCTGCCCTATTGTCATAAATGTGATGGTGTCACCTGGCCCCTACGCCTGAAAATAAATGTTTTTAAAGACACCCTTCGTGGTTTCATGGTCTCTCTGGCCCTGGAACACTGCTGTGGGTGGGAGCAGGGGCTACCAATACATCTCCACGACCCCGGATGCATCTTGCCCTTTTCTTGCCCACCTCAGCAACTTTAGCCTGAATCTCCGTTCCCCTCACACCTGGGTTCTGGTCATAGCCCCACCTGGACACCTGACTCACAATTTTTTTTTTAAAGTTTATCTTTTTTTTTAAGATGTTTTATTTATTATTTATTTGATTTATTTATTATTTATTTGACAGAGATCACAAGTAGGCAGAGAGGCAGGCAGAGAGAGAGAAAGGGAAGCAGTCTCCCTGCCATGCAGAGAGCCCTATGCGGGGCTCGATCCCAGGACCTTGGGATCATGACCTGAGCCGAAGGCAGAGGCTTTAACCCACTGAGCCACCCAGGCGCCCCTGACTCACAATTTTTAACCAGTCCTAAAATCCTCCTGCCGGCCTGATCCTTCTAACTCCCTCAGAACTTGTGTCTCTCACCAGATATACACCCCAGATATTCATTCACTCAGAGAGCTGTGCCCTCTGTCATCTCTCATATGCACAGAGGCCAGAAGGGTGCAGGAATCAGTATGAAGAAGGGTGGGACTTGGGCAGGAGGTGGGGAGAGGGATGAGGCTGCAGTCCTACCAGGCAGCACAAGGTGTCTGCTTTGTGATCAGAGAAGACTTCCTGGAAGAGGAGGCACTGATTTGGGGATTGGAATGGGTATGGGAGATTCTGGGCTAGGGAACCAGCATGAGGAAGGAGCAGGGATGGAGAAGTGCAGGGTAGCTTGTGAAGGGGAGTAGTGACCTGTGGTAGTTGCCAGGAGCTATAGGGGCCCGTGGGGAGAGGGGAGTGGTTTTAGGCCACGCCCCTAACTGCCATCAGGGCAGGTTGCAGCTGATACCACAGGTGGTGGACAGCCTGAATCTCAGTCTTCTGTAGTCAACAGGGTTATACCTGGGCTTAAGGGAGGTCATCTGAAAGCCAGTGTTTGATCCCAAATGTACTCACTTCCCACCTTATCCAAAAAAAAAGTTCTGGCTTTTAGTCAAAATGGATTTTTCCTCTTCAGATTTTGCAGTAAAATTAATCCTCTATCTTTAAAAAACATTGCCCTCCCCTCTCCCCCAGGGATGGATGACACAGGAAAAATTAATAAGAATGAGCAAATCAATCGACAGTGAACAGTCCCCTCTAATGAATTTCCTCGTTCCCAGCCTTTGCCAGGGCCTCCTGAATGTTAAATCAGAGAATGATTATTATGTGATATTTTAATTAATTAAGGGAAACTAAAGTGGCCTGGCGTCTGCAGCTAAATAATGAATTCAGAATATGGGAGCCCCAGTCAGCCAGGGCACAACCGGAGGGAGCAGTGGCCCACACTTGGCTGGGCGGGACTGACCTCTGTCCCCCGGAGTACGGGACTACCTCTGGGTTCAGCCACGACCATGGCCGTGTCCAGGGGGCTGTGGGGTATATGCAGCCAGGAGACAGTGTTGTCCGTACCTCTGTTCACTGTGCTTTCTCCTGCCTAAATCTCCCCTCAAAAGGGAAAGAGAAATTGAGCTGAATTTGGAGGGGAAAGAAGACAGGAGGAAGGAATAGCATGAGTAAGGTTGGAAGGTAGGGAGAGAAAGGTCCATGAGAGGGTTAAACCCTAAAAATATCTCTGTGAGAAACACTGTCATCATCGCACACACCTGCACGGAGATGCTGTCTCAGAGCTGGGGCGAGCTGTCCTCTGAACGCCACAGACCACTCCACAGCATCAGTGTCCCCGTAATTACAATCTCCCAGCCTCCCCTGGCACCATCGGTTGGGTCAGGTCATTTTGGCCAGTGGACTGAACGGAAGCCAGGGCTTTAAAGAAGTAGGGGGTGGGGGAGGGGCGCCTGGGTGGGTGGCTCGGTTGGCTAAGCGTCCAGCTCTTGATTTTGGCTTAGGTCATGGTCTCAGGGTCTAAGATCAAACCCCACAGTGAGTTCCATGCTCAGTGGGGAGTCTGCTTGAGATTCTCTTTCTCCTTCTCCCTCTGCTCTTCCCCTGTGCTTACACACTCTCACTTTCTAAAAAAAATAAAAAATAAAAAAAGAAAGTTGGTGGGCCTTTTTCACAATTTCATCCCCAGCTACCAACTGACAAGGAGGTCTCTGAGACCCTACACCGGGGTTTTCACTTGGGTCTGTGGACCCCCAGGGATTCTACTGATGGTTTCATGCGGCCTATGGATCCTTTGAAAGTGCAAAATTTTGTGTGATAAGCATATGTGCAGTTTTCCTAGTAGCTTTCATCAGCTTCTCAAAGGAATACAGAACACAAATGTTTAAGAACCATTGTTGACAGTGGAGCCACAAGATGGAAGGAACCTGTGTTTCTGAATCTCCATGTGGAAGAAGGTGCCAGTTAACCAGACACCTGCATTAGACTATTACAAGGAATTAACCAGAGTCATTCATTAACTGCTGGTTAACCACTGGTTAATTGCTTAACCAAGATTAAGCAAGAAATAAACAGTTATTTTGTTGACGCCCTCAACTTGGGGCTTTGTTTGTGGTGACACTAACCTTATGCCGGTACACGTGGGAAATATACTTGGCTGAGGACCAGGAGATCTATACTCTAGGCCACGCTTCTGCACCACGGAGCCCTGTGGCCTTGGACTCGGTCCACCCCTCAGCTTAAGTGAGTGGGGAGACCAGAGGCTGAGTTCTTCATAATGAGCCTTCTTTCCTCCCAAGGTCTTCCAACTGTAGGATCAATCTACAGAGCCCTGGGGCTTGGGGGGGGATTAAGTGCTGCTCTCAACCTACAGTGGTCTGGCTTCCGTCCCTACCCTTCCACACAAACTGCCCTTACCAAGTCTGCAGGGACCCCATGGCTTCAGCCAGGGTACACTTCTCAGTCCTCTTACCTGGCCTCTTGGAAGCACTTGACTCTGCCAATGGCTCCCCTCTTTTGCAAACTCCTGCCTTCCTTGGTTTCTTGACTCCTCTCGGGTTTTCCTCCTGCTTCCCAGCTGCTTCTCCTTAGGATCCTTATGGAATTCTCATTCTCCACTCACCTTTGATGTCAGCATTATCAGGATCAAGCTATCCTTGTCTTCGCTGCAATCTTCGGTCAACACAGCAGCTCCAGTGATCATTTTAAAACATGTCGGATCATGTCACTGCTCTGTTCAAAACCTCCCAGTGCCTCCTTCATCATTCACAGTAAAGGCCCCAATTGACCTTCAAAGCTCTATGTGCATCTAGAGCCCTTGGTCACTCCCACCCCTGCTCCTTGGCCTCCTTGTGTTCTCTGAACCCCCAGATGTGCTCCAGCCTCAGGGCCTTTGCCCCTGCCATTTCCATACCTCTTTCAGACCTTTGTCATCTCTTCAGTGAAACATCTCGGAGCACCTTGTTGAAAACTACACTTCCTACCCCACCTCAGCCATGTTCCCAATTCTCCTTTCCAGTAGGGCTTTTCGCCATTATAACTTTATCCATCTGATGGACTAAATGTTTTCTTTATTTTGCTTATGGTCAGCATCCCCCATTGGGGAGAATGCGCAGGACTCATGTTTAGTTCCCTGCCATGTCCCCAGCACCTGGAATAGTTCCAAGTGCATGGTCAGCACTCATACAATGTGTTGAATAAACCAATAAATAAATAAACTCTCCACCTTGTCCTCAAATCTGCTCCTCCAGCGGGGTTCCCTTTCACAGTGCTAGCACTACTTCCACTTTGTCCCCAGCCGGGAGCATGAGTCACCCTAACTTCATGCTCCTCTTGCAGCCATTGCCCACCACACCCAGAAGCCCACCTCGGGGCTGCCAGGCTCAGTCCACTCATCCTCACACCTGGCTCAGGTTAGCATCATGTTGGCGGCATTGGCAGTAGTGTCCAGCTCCAGGGCAATCCCTCAACCCATCCTCCCACTAAACCATAACCAGCCTTAGAAACCAAAACTGGGGGGCTGCCCGGGTGGCCGGTTAAGCGTCTGCCTTTGGCTCAGGTCATGATCCCGAGGTCCTGGGATGGAGCCCCGGGTTGGGCTCCCTGCTCAGCAGGGAGCCTGCTTCTCCCTCTCCCTCTGCTCCTCCCTTCCCTGCTCATGCTCTCGCTCTCTCTGAAATATATAAATATAAATCATTAAAACAACAACAACAACAAAATAGAATCCTCTCACTCTCCTTGGGAAGCCCTCATGGCTTCCTGTTGCTGGACAGCCCATGGCTTCCTCAAAGGGCTGCCAGCCCCTTCACAAATTCAGCCCCTGCCTTGTCCCAGGCCTTTCTTCCTTTCTCCCTTCCTCAAACCATTCCTCACACCCTCTGTGACTTCTCATAAACCCCAGACCCTTCTCCCAGGAACATGCATTCTGTATCTCTGCCTGGTTACCTCCTTCTCACCCTGCAGATCCTGCGCCCCTCCCTCTGGGCCTCTCCCTTGGGCCGAGCCGGGTGCGGGTAACGTCAGGAGACTGAGTTGGAATCCCGGCTCCACTCACTAGCAGAATACCTCTGGGCCTCCACATTTATTTAGCAAGTGGAATGCTAATAATAAGTACCTTGAAGGAAGTTAGAGACATTAAATGAGATCATATATATTGTAGGTGCCTTTTAAATACTGTATGGGCTTAATGTTACTTCTTTCCTTCTGTGATTACATGGCCTCTGTGCTTCTGCTTCGCACAGACTTTTCACCTCCCCCCGGAATGGTCTCCCTGGCAGCCTGTGAGCCCCTGGAGGGAGCTCCTGCCTCATTCAATTCTCCTTCTCTACAACCTGCCCAGAACCCGCACCTGAGCGTCCCCCCACCCCCCTGCTTCTTTTTAATCAGTGGATAATCTGAGCCAATGAACTAACGGGGTGGCCACCAGAGGTCAGGCTCACACCCAGAATAGAGCCAACCCAAACTAGAGCCCTTCAAAGGCCTGGGATCTGGGATCTGATCAGAAGCCCTAGGGGGGTCCCAGTGGGAAGCAGAGTCTCTGGGCTTGTCCAGTAGCACTGCTGTGGGCCCTTGAGGCCTCCTGAGGTGTGATTAGATGCTCTCCCCTTGCTGGCCCCTAGCATATGCATATGAGAAACTGAATGGAAAAGAGCTGTGTGCTAATCCTCTCAGCTTCCACTTCCTCATCAGAAAAGAGGGTCACTCCACTGCCTACTTTATGGGATTGTGAGGCTTCAGTGGTGTGTAAAGATGACTGGCAGGATCGTGGCGGACACAGTAAGCCCTTAGTGTAAGCTCGTTGAATGAGTGTTGGCCCAGAGTTGCCCCATCGATGACTGAGTGAAATCCTGCACTGAATGAGGCACAGTTAAACCTCCTGCTCCTGTTCCTGGTCAGAGACCCCCCCCACCCACCTGGCCACCTGGCTCCCTCATCCCTACCCCCGCCCCCAGGCTGCTGGGGAGAAACTTGTCTACCATGCAAATTGCCAACAGCCTCCAAGAGGAAGCGATAAAAGTTGCCCTGTGGGGGACAGTCAGGATCACCCCAGGCTTAGACAAATGGTGTGAAAAGGAGGCCCTAGCAAGGGGAGATGAGGGGCCCAGACAGACCCCAAGTCCATAGGAAGTTTCGAGTCCACTCCTGAAGACACAGAAAAAATCGTCTCGATGCCTCAGTGAGATATCAGGACATTAAAGAGATGACCGCGGCTGCGCATTTCCAAGACTGAGTGGACCAAGAGGTGTGGTGATGCGTGAGCAACATGGTCTAGAAAGACGGAAGACAAGGAGAGAGGATCAGCCTTGTTTCTGTACTGTGGTCTGGCTGGCTTGGATTTACTCCCTTCAGATGGAGAATGAAGTCAGAAGACTAACAATGAAGACACTGAACTCTGAGGTTTAAAATTCTGGAAATCAGGGTGTCTGGGTGGTTATGGGTTGAGCACCCAACTCTTGATTTCAGCTCAGATCATGATCTCAGAATCCTGAGACAACCCATGTCAGGCTCTGTGCTCAGTGGGGAGTCTGCTTCTGTCTCTCCCTCCACCTCCCCCCACCCACCCTCTGGCCCACTCACATGCACAAGTGCATGTACTCTCTCTCAAATAAATCTTTAAAAAATAAAAATAAATAAATAAGATTCTGGAAACCCCTAACATGTCAGAAAGGCCCCGATGCTGGGCTCTGCTTGAGGGGCAATGTTTTGGGGTAGGGACTGGGGGACAGTGGGGAAGGCCCGAAATGGAAACTCAGATGGACTTGCTCTAAGCAGGAACCAGAGCTTTTTTCTATGGGTCTTAAAGTTACACTTTATAACCCAGCCAAGAGAAAACAAAAATGCAACTAGAAATATGCTGGGGAGAGGACTTCTGCACCTGGCTGGGGGTTGACTAGATGACTACCTGGTTCCCTTCCATGCCCACGACTCTAAAATTTTCAGTTGTAAGAGAATATTGATAAAAAAATTGATTGGCAAACAATATATAAGTATCTTTAATTTTTAAATGAAATTAATTCACATATCATAAAATTCACCCTTTTATGTGAATCACTGGGCCAATTCAGCACTTTTGTGTATATTCACAAAGTTATACAACCACCATTATTATCCAATTTCAGACCCTTTGAAACCTCCCCAAAAGAAATCCTAGACCTATTACTCCCCATTCCCTCCTCCCCTAACACCTGGCAACTGCTAATGTGCTTTCTGTCTCTGGATTTGCCTATTCTGGGCATTTCACATAAATGGAATCATACAATATGTGGCCTTGCACGTATGCCTGGCTTCTTTCACTCAGCCTAACGGTTTCAAGGTTCATTCATATTGTGGCACATGTCAAGATTTCATTTCTTTTTTTATGGCTGACTAGCACAAGGAACGTTCTATGCAAACATTTCATTTACCCACTCACTACCTGATGGATGCTTGAGTTGTTTGAGTTTATTTTAAAGGAGCGTTTATATAAACGCATTATTTGCCCACTTCTTTCCTCAAATTAATGAAAATCAGTAGCAAAATGCAGGGTAAGCAAGCAAAATAGCCAGCAACTGGTACTTAAAAAAGGAAAAGCATCCTTGGTTTTTAGGTTCAGTCACTGAAGAATGGGGCCAAGATTTGGAATCCACTTAGTTTGAAACCCCTAATGTTTTTCAATCTTCTGTCTGAACTGAGACTATCAACTAAGCATTAGGTTAATCCATGGGGGGAGTCCTCGGATCAGAAAGAAGAACTAAAAGGCACTGTCCAGATTTTAATCTATTTTCCAGAGATTCCCAAGATTTCATGGAAGTAACTCAGGGCCATGGAGGGAGCTGGGCTGATGCACAGGTAAATGGGACCTGAGTCCAGTCCCCAGCCCTGCTTTAATGACAGTAGTTCTCATTTTAATTGCTTTATTTGTCGAGTTTCCCTGTAAGAGTTCATTTGGAAAAAATAAAGTAGGGTCCAAGGCTAAAAAACTACTTGGCAACCATGGTCTACGTGTCTATGGAACTCTGTGCTGGGGGTGGGCCCGGTGGTAGTCATTCTTACGAGTTCTTTTGAGGAATCTTGATGGTAACTGTCTTCACCTCTGTATAGGCCTTAAGCCCATCCTCCCCCAGCTCCCTCCCATTGCCAGATTCCTTAAACCCTCCAAAGGGCGTGTGGCAGGTGACAATGTTGTAGGTGTTTACCCACACTGTGCCGGCCTGGAGCGCCTGTGTGAAGTACATGGCCTTGTCCAGGTCCCGGGTGAACACGGCGGCAGCCAAGCCATACCTGGTGTTGTTGGCCCTCTCAATCACCTCCTCCATCTTCCTGAATTTAAATAAGGGTTGCACAGGCCCAAAGATCTCCTCTCTGGCAATCCTCATGTTATCCTGCACACCACCAAAGACCGTGGGCTTGATAAAGAAACCGCGCTCCCCAAAACGTTCCCCGCCGCAGAGAAGTTTTGCCCCCTCCTTCTGGCCAAGATGGATGTAGCTCAGGATTCTTTCAAACTGCTCTTTGTCCACCTGGGGCCCCTGCTGGGTGTCCAGCTCAAAGGGATTCCCAACTCTTCTCTGCTTAGCCTTCTCCACGGTTCTCTCAAGAAATTCGTCATAGATGGATTCTTCGACAAAGGTCCGGGAGCCCGCACAGCAGCATTGGCCCATGTTGAAGAACAGGGCTTCGTGGCACTGCTCCACAGCGTGGTCCATGTCCGCGTCGGCCAACACGATGCTGGGGCTCTTCCCACCCAGCTCCAGGGTGACTCTCTTCAGGTTGGAATCACCAGCCGCCTTCTGGATCAGGTGGCCCACCTCAGTAGAGCCGGTGAAGGCGACCTTGTCGACATCCATGTGCTGAGCGATGGCTGCACCTGCCGTGGGGCCGTAGCCAGTGACAATGTTCACCACCCCAGGGGGAAAGCCCGCCTCTTTGACGAGGGAGGCCAAGTACAGGGCAGAAAGGGGGGTCTGCTCTGCCACCTTCATGACCACAGTGTTGCCAGTGGCCAGTGCCGGGGCGAGCTTCCAGCCCTGCATGACCAAGGGGAAGTTCCATGGGATTATCTGGCCGCAGACACCGACAGGCTCATGGCGGGTGAAGCAGAAATGCTCTCCATCCATGGGGATGGTTTTGCCGTGCCACTTGTCAGCCCAGCCAGCAAAGTACCGGTATACTTTGATGACCTCATCCAGGTCCAAGGCATAGGACTCCTGGAAAGGCTTCCCATTGTCCAACGTCTCCAGTGAAGCCAGGTAGACACGATCCCGCTCCACTAGGTCTGCCAGGCGGTTCAGCAGCCGGCCGCGCTTGGAGGCATCCATCCGACGCCATGGAGACCCCAGGCAGAAGGCCTCCCGGGCTGCTTTCACTGCCCGATCCACGTCAGCCCGATCCCCTTCAGCCACGTGGCCAATGACCTCTCCCGTGGCGGGGTTGACTGTCGGGAAGGTCTTCTTGCTGGCGGCATCTTGCCACTCATTGTTGATGAACAGCTGGTTGTAGCGGATGTCTGGGTTCGGGATGGGGCTTGGAAGGGCGGCTGCGGAAGAGTATGGGGCCGTCCTGCCACGAAGGCAAAGCAGCCGGGGCACCAGGGGACGCAGCATGCTCACGACTCTGGAGGGGGACAGGAGGAACCAGAGTGAACAGGTGAGAGCAGGCTGAGTGGTCCCCCAAAGGCCCACCGGCACAGACGTTCCAAGATGCTAGCATAAAGGGGTACCACCTCTAACAATGCAGACCATAAGGGGTACAAAGGCGTGGGCACATCAGGGCTGGAGGGAGGCAATAGTCCTAAAGAACTGTCTGGTTCCAACCTCCTCATGTCCCATCTATCCTCCAGCTCACTCCTTCACCTCTGCTGGGTCTTGGATCAAATGTCCCCTGCTTGGCAAAGCCTTCCCTGACTGTCCTTTATAAAATTTACAGAACGGCAGCTTTTCTCACTGCCAGGACTCTGTCCCCCATTCCCATGCTTTGTTTCTCCCCATCTGACACACGAAAGAGTATATTTACACACGTATATGTTTCTTGCCTGCCTCTCCGCAATACAACAGCCACTCCGAGAGGCAGGATTCATTCATTGCTGTGTCCCGGATGCCTCAAAGTCTGCCCACGGAGCAGCTGCTCCACGGCTAGACAGTCAGTGATCTACAACATTTCCACAAACACTGTTCACAGTTTGACCTCACGATGGAATAGAAACCAAAGGGACCGAGGGACAGAATTGTTCTCTGGGACGAGGTCTTGCTTCACTTCCCCTCTGTGCCTCAGTTTCCTCTTATGTGAAAGGCCTCTTGGGGCTACACCGAATGGGGCTGTGCACTTAAAAAGCAAGGTGACTGTCTGCCCGGCACATCAGAGCTGGCAGTGCCCTCAGAAACCTGCCTAGCCCGCCCCCCCACCCGGGGCATAGGTCTCAGCTTCCCAAGAGTGTGGCAAGTCTGGCAGCTGCTGGAAAGAAGGGCCTGTTTATTCTTCCCTAGGACTCAGAAACGGTGCAGGCTTTATTAAAACAACAATTATAAAATTTAAACAATATAACATGTATTCAATGACATTTAAATGGTGTCCAAAATTCCTAGATTCACTGAAACTGCTACCCTTCAGCCAGGACATCAATCCCTCCATCTTCTCTGGCTCAGTTGAGTCTTGACCCACCCAGCAGCCAAAAGGAATTGCACCCAGCTTCTCCACCCTCACCCTCTGCCACTGGGCATCCTGGAAAGCAAAGCCCCAGCCAGGTCCCCCAGCTTCATTCAAGCCAGTGCTGCCCAAGAAAACCCTCTCTTGGAGGGTAGTTGAGCCAGCAGACCTGTCAGGGTGCACTCAGGTTCCACTCTGCTCAGAGCTCTGCCTCATGCTGGGACAGAAGCAGCTTTGGCTCCAACAGGCCTGGATCTGAGGAGGGAGGGGTCCCAGGGGGAGGTTAAGTGGGGGTAACCAATCCATGGGGAGGTGAGGGGTGGAGGGGCTGAACAGGTGAAAGAGATAGTCATAGAAAAAGGCTGGCAAATCTTTCATGCTAAGCCAAGGCTGTTCCTCTTCTAGGGGCTTAAATGGGGTGGGTCTGTGCTTGGAGCCTTCACTTGCAATTGGAAGATCACTGCTCACGTGCATCACGCTTTACAGTTTGCAGACCATTTTCTTAACAGTTAAGTCATGGAAGCTCTCAGTAGCCCCTGGGGTGATCTGGGCGGATGATCATAACCAGAATTCTGGAAGGAGGCCGGGGATCAGAGAAGTTTGGAACTCACGGAGGACACATAGGAACTAAGAATAGGAGCTTCAGCCCGGATTCCCATAGCCCTAGCTTTGTGATTCCTCCTGACCATGGGCGATTTATTATGCTTCCCAGTATTAGTGTCCATTGTCCAAGAACCGGACTTTCTGCATTGCCCAGTACAAATGGCACCAACCTCACTCTTTCCGCAGGGAGGTGACACCTGTCTTGGCCTCTCAGCTACGGTCAGGGCTCTCTGCTGGAGTGGGCTGGATGGCAGGAACAATGAGGTCGCGCTAAGCGGGGGGGGGGGGCGGGGGGGGGGTTGCGTCCTCCGAGCCCAACAGGAACCACCCGGGGACCGAGGTGCAGGCGCAAGTGTTAGCGTGGAGAGGGTCCCACAACGCTGAAAGGCAGAAAGGCCAATCCCCAGATGGGGAAGCAGAGACCCTGACAGGCACCCTCCATCCCAGGGAGGGGAGCTGTGGCCTGCCTGGGAGCCAGGGAGAAGGGCCCTGATTACCTGCGGCGAGATCGGCTCCCGAGCAGCTTCAGGCTATCGCAGCTGTAGCTCAGCCTCCCGCCGCCTGCAAGCCGCCAGTCCCACCTCCGCGCAGCAGCTCAGCGGCCAAGAGGCTCCGCCTACGCCCCGGGCGTCGCAGATCTGCAGCCCCGAGGCCAAGGCCGCCCTTCCCCCTAGGCTCGGGCGCGTCGGGGCGGGGTGCGGGGAGCGATAGTCCCGCTTCCCGGATCCCAGCCGCCTCCCTCCACCCCACCCCGGAGTCTCACCGCACGCTGGAGCGCCTTCTCCCTGCCGCTCGAGCTGCAGCCCCAAGGCGAACGTTTGGGAGCGGAAACAAAGACCCAGAATAGGGCAGGCCTTCCCCAGGTCACACACAGAGATTGCACTGCTCCCACAAGCTGCACCTCGTTAGGCCCTCATCCTAGAGCCTCTCTTTGACCCCTTCAGTGCCTCCCTTTCCTCTGTCTTCCACCTTCGCTGCTCTTCCCGCCGCTCCGCCCCCCTTCCGCCCCTTTAAAATTTTTGTGTGATTTTTTTTAATGCATTTTTTTTTGGTCCTAGGTTAAAAAGAATATGTGCACTATGTAGAAAGTTTGGAAAACACGGAAAAGGTTGCAAGAATTTTTAAAATACCTTCAATCCAGTTTTCTTGTCAATTTCTGAGAAAAATGTTAAAATCTGTGACGATTGTAGATCTACTTCTTCTAATTCCTCCAGTCTCTGCTTCATGTGTCAGGTACATACATATTTATGATTATTATGACTTACGTCTTGACCTTACATCATTATGAAATTATACCTTTGACCTCTAGGGAAAAAAATACCTTCACTCCTTTCACCCAAAAGTTGCCATTTATCTTGCGGGTATTTTTAACTTTGTATCTTTCAAAAAAAATTCATCTAACAAAAAAAATTATAGGGTGACCTCTATTTTGCTGCCTGCTTTTTTTCTTTTCTTTCTTTCGTTCTTTTCTCTCTTTTTTTTCTTTCTTTTGTTAGTGATTTATTCTGAACCTTTTCTCATTTCATATTAACCAAAAGGCAACATCATCCTCTCCGAGGTGGCAAGAATTCCGTAGTAGGGTAGACCGTGGATGGACACTTAAATTGTGTCCATCTCATTGCTATAAATCATGCCAACCACACATCTCCCACTTGTCTCACCTCCACTGCACCTTCCTTCTGGTTGGAGACTGTGGGAAGCTAAGAGCTATTTCCCACCTTGTTTGCAGGTAGAGTTCTAAAGTGGACTAGGTGCTTCTGGTTAGCAGTACCCCTGCCAGATGTGGAATGAATATTGTCCTGCCCCTTTGGGGGCATCATTGACAAGATGATGGATTGTGAGGATTTTCTGCATTCATGTTCCTGGTCCCTTCTCCAGCTTCCTGGAAATGGGGTGGCAGCTGTGGCTGCTGCTTCTCCTTGACTTTGACCACCTGCTCTTTGAATCATGGCTGCAGGGGTGTGTGTGCCACTAACTAGCTCCGGAGGTGGCCTCAGACAGTAAGGAGACCAATGGGCCATGTCCATCTTGTGCTGGGAATCTGTCCTGTTTCCTCCCTCCAGCCCTTCCAGCAATTCTGTTAGCACCAGATTCTCATATTAAATCCCTGCCTCGGCACATTATTTAGGGTTCACATTTTCTTGCTTGAACCTGGCTGATTCACATTCTTTCCTTAAGCTACATCTCTTTGGAATCTTTTGTGACCATGACCCTCTCAGGATGTTTACAGTCCTTGCCACAAAGTGGAGTTCTTCACTAAAAGCAATGCATTTCCTATCTTGCCACGGCTATGTTCGTGTTTTCCTCGGGCACCCCCAGCAACTGTGTAGCCCCTTGCAAAGTCCCTTCTGGCTCTCTGGCAGCACATGGCCAACCTAGCACCCCTTAGGGCCCTTGGCACTCCGTGATGGACTGGCTTTATACTTAATCACTCAATTATTAACTGCCTCATTGGTAGAAGCAGAGATTCCATGACAAAAGGAGTATCAGTTTTCGTGACCCCTTGGAAAGCTGTGGCATGTATGAGAGGCCAGTGGCAGATAGGAAGTTGCCCCATAGAGAGAGGTTGAGGCTGTGTCCTAAGAGGAACAGCTGAAGGAACTGGGGTGTCCATTCCTTAGAACTCACAGGACACGTTTGTACCCTCCAAATCTTCAAAGGACAAAGACAGGCATTTGTGGAGTCCTAGTGAGGGGAGTTAGAGGGGGCAGAGGAAGAACCTCCTGATAAAGCAGAGCTGGCTAAGGAAGGATAGGAGGGGCTGCTCTGAAAGACAGTGAGCTCCCCATCCCTGGAGGAGTACAAGAAGGGATAGGCAACCATTTGCCAAAATCCTGTAGAGGGGAGTACCAAAAAAGGACTGAATAAGGGACTTCCAGACATAGATGTGCATCAGAATTGACTAAAAAGTATAAAAAAAAAAAACCAAAAACCCAAAAAACAACCCCACAATCTCTCTGGGTCTTACCTCTGAGATTCTAAATGTTTAGATGTTGGTTGAGACCCAAGAATTTTTTCTTAAGGTCTCCACATGCTCCTGATATGCAGCTACATGTGGGGAGGACTGACCTAAGTGGTCTTTGGGGAGTCTATGACTCTACCACCGGCGATTTTCAGAAAGGGACTAATCCAGCGTATGCTTTGTCTCTATCTAGATTCCATTTGGCACGCCCACCCTTGACATTTCATAAGCTGTGGCTGTCATCAAAGTAGTCCCATCACAAGGCATTTGTAAAGCATCCAAAAAATTAGAAAGTAAAAACCTGCCACAATGCTTGACATTTATAGTTTGGAGAGAAGGACAAATAGGCAGCCGCTCAGGGTGAAATGTGTTCTTTAGTTTTGCGGAGTGTTGACTATTGTTCAGGAATGTTTTGGATTCAGCTTTTTAATTGGCAAAAGTATCGAGGCCTCTGTAACGGATGTTGGGCCTGGAACCACTGTGAGTGTTTGGACTAAAAGGATTGAAGGGGAAATGGTGAGATAACACAAGCCATAGCCAGGTCATTGTCAGCAAGGAATGTCACCCAGGGATGTGTTTACACTGGCCTGGTGGGGGAAGAGAGGCTATTTCTATACTCTGGCGTTTTGCAGCCTTATATGTCTAGGAAGTTACTAGAGAAGATTCCTGGCTCTGAGACAATGAACGGATCAGACGGATTCCAAACAAAAAGCCACTCAAGCGGCCCTGGCCATTTATTCTGCATGGAGCACAACAGGTGCCTCTGCTCTCTGCCTTTTTTTTTTTTTTTTAACTTTTTTTTTTAAGAGTTTATTTATTTATTTGACAGACAGAGATCACAAGTAGGCAGAGAGGCAGGCAGAGATAGAGGGAGAAGCAGGCTCCCTGCTGAGCAGAGAGCCTGATGTGGGGCTCCATCCCAGGACCCTGAGATCATGACCTGAGCCGAAGGCAGAGGCTTTAAACCACTGAGCCACCCAGGTGACTCTGCTCTCTGCCTTTGAACTGGAGATGGAAACTGGGTCAAAATAGTGAGGGAGTTCAGGGAATGAAAATTTAAAAATAACAATGCATGTAAAAGCAAACCCAAATGTACCCCTCTCCTCGCTCCTTTTCTCTGGAGTGAGCCTTTACGCTCTACGCAGTTTACACTGCGGGAACAGGACCGAAGCTGGAACATTGTCAAGCCAGCCCTAAGTACTGACCACAAACTCTGTTTCCCTTCCACCTTCCCGGCTTCCTTTCCCTCCCTCTGTACCTCAGCTTACAGTTGAGCCAGCTGAGAGCCAGAAAGGGGGCTGGACTTGCCCAAGGACACGCAGGAGGTGTGTGGCCTGAATTCAGGCTGGACGCTGGCTCGCACACAAGCACAGGAACCTCACTGACATGGAAGTGGAGTGTGGGGCGGCGCAGGGCACCTGAAGTCAAGGGTCCTGAGGCAGGGCGATTATCCCAGATGACTTGGGGGGGGTGTGTACGATGTAATCGCAAGGGTCCTTATCAAAGAGAGACAGGGATGTCACCGTAACTATAAATGCCTTACATTCTGCACTTCTAGCAAGTTACTGGTGATGCCAATGAAGCTACTGCCGAGACCAGGCTTCAGACAGCGACGGTAGAGGGTGAGGGACAAGCAGGAGCTAAATGAAGAGGCAGGTGAAAGGTGCAGGTGACAGGGACCCGAGTAGGCATAGACCTTGAGATGGGAGGGACCAAGTGCATTCAAGGAATGGGGAGAAGACAAGCAGAAGGAATGAAGGGGGCAATGGTTCTGGAAGACACTGGGGCAAGGGCCAGGCCATGCAGGGTTCTGGAGGCCCAGGTAAGAACTCTGACCCCTGGGCCAAGCCCTGTGGATCAATCTAACGTGGTCCTACCCTAGAGGAGCTCAGAGGACAGCAGGAGCCGGACCCAACCACACTAATGCCATAAGCTACCCCACACCTCTGGCAGAGTGTGGCACCAAGCTCTGTGGGAGCACAGAGGAGGGAGCCCCCAGTTCCTCAGTCCTGGGGCCTCTCGGGAGATGACTTCAGCTGAGCCCCATGTCAGAATGAGTTCAGACACCGATCATGAAACAGTACTTCTCAACTCTGGCCGAGGGAGTGTCACCGGGACAGCTTTCTACACCATCAGTGCCTGAGCAACACTTCCTATCCCCCATCAGAATCCGCTGGTATTTGCAGGGTGGTCTAATTTTCCTTGTTGTCATTTGGTTTTGTTTTCCAGCTCCTCTACTGGCTCCAGTAAGTAGCTTTTTGTGAACTCCTGACATGAGAGAGAACCCAAAATAAAAGTGGCTTAAACAAGAGCGAAGCGTACTTCTCCTCTCACTTCAAGGAAGTGCAGAGATGGGCAGAGATGGGGAGGAGCTCTGCTTTGCCTTCCTTTCTACGGCACAGAATCCCACTGGAGTTTTGAGGAAGAGGGAGGCGAGCTGACATGATCCAGTTAGAAATTTGAAGACTATTCTGGTTGTAGTATGTGTCTCCTCTTGGAGCTATGATTCCAAGTTAAATTACCCAAAACAGCAGGTGTCAAGAACTACTTAAGCTGGCTGCTGATGGCCCCAGGGGGGTCGTTATATTCTGTTTCTGCAGATACTTAAACTGGTTCATTAAAAAAGCCAAAAACTATGAAAAGATTATGTTACCAAATCATTAGAATGTGTCCTCCCAGTTCAAAGGCTCTGTAATGGATCTGTCCCCCTTCGTGCCCCTCATGACTGGGCCCAAGGGGTCTATGTCTTCATCCAGATGCACAGTTAATTGCTGGACAGCAATCACTGAGCAGGGCAAGAGGGGCACAAAGGGCAAGGGCCTCAGCGTCAGAGCCTGGGTGTGTGTGATCTTGGGCAACTTATTTTTCTTGGCCTCAGTCTCTGAGGGCCTGTTAAAGGAGAGGTGATGAGATACACCAAAGAACCATTAGAGGATCGGGGCCCCAGAAAATTAGAGTTAGGCTGTTAAATGATGTTCATTGTTAGCAGAGTCCTTGGACCACAAACTTTGGCCCCACACACATGCTATTTGTGAAACTGTCAGTTGACTCTCCCATCCTGTTATTGCTGCCGGTTATGGGCCATAATTGAGGCAATCAATGACTGAAGTACAAAGTATTGGCAGAGGCCAAGTGTATCTTTACAAACTTGCTGATTGAGCGAGTCTGAGATGTCACCGCACCATCAGTGACAGATTTGCCAACTAATGCACAAGGGCCTCTTAGATCTGGGAATGTCTGACCAGAGCAGGGGAGCATGGACGAGCAGCTGCTCAGGATGCCCTTGACATTGACCTCTCTCTCCAGTCAGTTCTACTGGCTTCTAGGACTATTTCCACATTAGCAAGCATCTGCCTTTTGTCTTTCCTCCCTTCACTCAGCTCCTCTCACAGATGGCTCCATGGCAGAGATGAACCAGGCATTCTCCCCGGCCTCAGGCCACAGACTGGGGAGGTAGACAGATAGGGATACTGGCGTGTTGCTCTTACACAGTATGAAAAAGCTCCATGGTGCCAACAGAGCAAAGCGAAACAAGAAATGGAACACAACATGCCTGTGAAGGTCTTGGGATGCTTCCTGGAGGAGGTAACCCTTGATCTGAATATTGAAAGCCACAGAGAGCCAGTGGAGAGGTGGCATTCCTGAAAAGCAGGTTCATAGGTGCAAAAGACTAGAAATGAGGGGTGGCCTGGGTGGCGTGGTGAGCTGTGAGTACCTCCTGCTGGCTGGGGCCTGGGGGGTGTTGAGCAAAGTGGGGTGCAGTGAGAGAGCCAAGGGTGGAATGGGAAGGGGAATATATCATGAAGGGACTAGGTACCAGGCTAAGGAGAGTCAATGTCATTCTGAGGAGGCACAGAAGGACTTTAGGGCGGGGGGTGGAGGGCTATGACTTGGTTAGGGGAGAACCATTTCATTTTGTCAGGTCCCGTGAGTGAGGATTATGTTTAACTGTGAGAAATGGAGACTCCAGTAGCAGTGACATATAAAATGGGAGTTGATTTCTCTAAATAAGGAAAATAAGCCCGGAGGTAAGCAGTGCAGGAGGGCAATAAACGACCCTCAAGTAAGCGCAGCCCTCCAGCTCACTGTTTGGTTAGCATTGTCTTGGGGGTTCAAAAGAGCAGCTACTGCCGCCACATTTCAGGGGGCAGGAGGGAGGGAGGGATGGGGACAAAAGGGAAAAGTATAATGTCCACTGCTTTTAAAGGAAGGTCCCCAAAACTTCCACCAAACCTGTCCATTTGCACTCCTTTGGCCAGAACTTGGCCACATGGTACTGCTAACTACAAGGAAGGTTGGGACTGCAGTCTTTATATTGGGTGGTCATTTTTTTTTTTTTTTTATTAGTTAGAGAGAGAGAGCATGAGCACAGGCAGACAGAGAGGCAGGCAGAGGCAGAGGGAGAAGCAGGCACCCTGCCGAGCAAGGAGCCCGATGTGGGACTCAATCCCAGGACGCCGAGATCATGACCTGAGCCGAAGACAGCTGCTTAACCAACTGAGCCACCCAGGCGTCCCTGGGTGATCATTTTTGAGAGATCCCGTTTCTGTGATTCTGTGGGAAGAAAGACACTGGGGAGTATCTGGGAGGCTCTGCCAGGGACCCTCCTAGCTCTGCTTTGAAGACGAGTGTTACCAGCTTCAGCTGACAGATAAGGACACTGAGGCTCAGAGAGTGAAAATGATTGACTCATTAGTGGGGCCCTGATTTGCAAAGCTTGGCTTTGATTGCCACACTCTTAAGCACTAGCAAGCTCCTGTAGGTGCCAGACCTGGGCTGAGCCTCCCCTCTCCAAATCTGGTTCCAAAGATCCTGCCATGACTGCCTCAGTGGGTCATCCCAGAGGAGCAGCCTCTTCCTGAGAGGATTCCCACAATGGCTGATCCTACTCTTGGCCTTACAGAATCAGGGACAGAGCAGGGAGCAAGGGGGCCCTTCAAGATTCTGGTCCAATGTTGCCATTGTACAGATGGGGAGACCGAGGCCCACAGAGGCCAAGGGACTTCTCCAGGTCCTTCAGGGAGTCCATGGTGGGGTGGGGGGCAGGGGGCTTGGACTAGCCTCCATAACAAGAACCTACACATGTCACAGTCTTATTAATTATTTACCTGGTATCTAGTGTGGTGTTTAAACAACCTTTTCAGATAAGTTGCATCCTGGTTAAGGCCACAGCTGCAGGTTGGGGAAATTGCCCCAGGGTTGGAATAACCCTGAAAGAAAGGGGTTTCCCATTGTACACCTGTTCATAAGGATTATGGATCATGGAATATTCCTTCCCCAGAATAGAGTAATATGTTTGCAGGGACAGGGAGGATAGAATCACAGAGGATAGAAGACATGAGATGCAGTGGGCAGAGCCCTGGGCTGGGGGCCAGAGGTTTGGGTCCCAGCCTGCCTGCCTCACTGTGTGCACTCTGGGCCTAATTGTCCATACAGTATGGGGACTGGGCTAGAGCACAGACCCAAATGAAATCTTACACAGAAGCTCAATGTCGATCGGACCTCCCAACCCCTGGGGACCCCTGAGGCAGCTCCAGGGGTCTCTATGGCCCTACAGTCCTTCTCAGCTCTGCCCCTGGGCTGAGGTATCTAGAAATGCTCACAAGGAGGGGAAGCATAAAGGGACTCAGGGGCAGGAGCTGGGCAGCGTGGCCTCCCCCTGGCCTGGTGAGAGTCCTTCACAGGGTCTGGAGGACAGCTGGCCAGGTCTTTCCTCCCAGAGCCAACTTTTTGGACCAAATGGCCTGCTAGAAAGGAGGGTAGGTGGACAGATCAGGGGTCCCCTGGTGGTCAATGGCTTCCCAGCACTCTGAGTTTGCCCACAAGCTGGGCCCCACTCTGGTGGGTAAAGGGTGGCAAAGGCTCCCCAGAGAGACAGTATCAGGCTGGGAAGTGCTTGAGCCTCTGGAGGGCCGAGGCCTGCTATTCAAAACCTGAACACCAGAAATCCGCACTCACTAGCAAACAGAGGGCCCGCTGTCCTTCTTCCATGCTTTGTCTTGTGTCCTCCTCTCTGGGCCTGGCGTGACGCCTTCAGATGCTGAGTCACAAGGAGGTTTTGGGGGTCCCAGGGTAGTGGCTGGGAGTAGATACAAGTGGGGCCTTGGGGACTCAGACATTGGCTGCTTACAAACTGGCAGGTGATCATTTCCTATGAAAGCAGCCACATGGCACATTAGTGGTCTTCAGCGGGGACAGTGAGTCCTGTGTTGTCATTTATAACTTGAGCCAAAGGGGCTTATCGCTGTGACAGGGAGAACACGAACTAAGAGCACTGTTAGCCTGACTGTACAGGACAGGAGGCAGAATCCCAAGCTGGGACAGTGGCTTGCCCCAAGGCAGGCAGAGGGACCCCAACAGGGCAGGGCATGGTGGAGGAGAACCCCAAGTCTCTACCTGTGTACCCTGAAGCCACTACACTGGTGGCCTTGGGGGTGCAATGACTGCCTGCTGGGGACAGATCAGGGCCTTTAACAGGCATGTTTATTTAAAGGTCTTCTAGACTCTCAACACCCAGAAGGAAAGAAGAGGTAACTCAATCTTGTTTTCAAGCAAAAAGAAAACCCAAAAGGATGGGTAATGAGGGGACACAATCATCCTCCAGCTGAGGAGGCCAGAATCTGACTGCATTCCACTAAAGCCATCTCTGTGACAGGGACAAAGGAACTGCTGTACTGAGGGGAGCTGTTGATTCACCAAACCATGTTTGCAGACCTGTTTAATCATTGTCTTCTAATCAGCGCCACGATTCTGTGCTTCACAGAACAGCGAGGTGGGGCAGACAGGGCCCTCCTGCCCCAGATGGGGGGCTTCCAGCCCCACCCAGCCTGGGTCTACGACCGCTTGTTGCCCTGGTTCCAGCTCCCAGGGCTTGCAGCCTCTGGGCTCCATTCCAAAGCTCTCTCGAGCTGGGAAACTGTTTCTGCCTCCAGCTGAAGAGCATTGAGGAGCACAGAAGAGGAAAAGAAATTATTTTTGAAAACTCAAGGTTATCCCTTCAGGGAGCCCTTGAGTCCAGAGTAAACCAAACTCCTGGTTCTAAAACCTGAAGGATTTTTACAATCCTCATCAGCCTGCCAGACAGGCTCTATGTGTAAATTTCTTGCAACCTTAAGGCATGCTGGGAGCAAGACACTCACCTCCGTGACACTGAATGGGGTGCTTGGCCTGGGCTTTGGTGGCACAGGAATCCCATGAAGCGGGAGAGACATCTGATTAGATCCTATCTTATGTCCCCCTGGAGTGTGAAATGCTTAATTTAAGTGTACCTGACAATGTCACCATGTTAGTGATCTACTGAACCTTCCTATTTATCCTGATAATTTTTTTAAATTTTTATTTTTTTAAAGAGCTTGTCTTTTTTTTTTTTTTAAGATTTTATTTATTTATTTGACAGAGAGAGAGATTACAAGTAGGCAGAGAGGCAGGCAGAGAAAGAGAGGGGGAGGCAGGCTCCCTGCTGAGCCGAGAACCCGATGAGGAACTCGATCCCAGGACCCTGAGATCATGACCTGAGCCGAAGGCAGAGGCTTAACCCTCTGAGCCACCCAGGCGTCCCTATCCTGAGAATTTTTAAAGTGGGTAAAGTAGGGGGCACTGAAAGATGATCTGTCTGGATTGAATTATGGTACTAATTAACATCTATTGAGGGCTTACTGTGTGCTTAACAATTTACCCGGATTACCTGTTTAAGGCTCATCATACCCATGGGATAGGTAACCGAACTGATTTCTGTCTCCAAGGAGGAACAGATCTAGAGAGGCCTTGCTCAGCCTCACTGCACGTTAGAATCACCAGGGGGCTTATAAAAACACTGGTGCCCAAGCCCCTAACCCAGACCACCTGAATCAATCTTCAGGGACAGGGCCGGCCATGGGTATGATTTGAAGTGTTCTGGGTGATTCTAATGTGTAGTCAGAGCTGAGAAGATGGGGCTGTAGAATCTGCTCAAGGTCATCCGGAGAATGAGTAGTGGGTTCTAATCCAGCATGTCTAACTCATCAGGCCTCATTGGAACATGCAGGAAATCACAGTCATTGGTTATCCTCCCAGAGGAGCTGGGGCTTTGGTGTGAAGGTCCTTCTTCCCTTAACAACAAAGGCATGTGTGAACCTGAAACCTCCAGCACTTGCTGCTCAGGAAACAGAGGTATTTTTTTCCTGCTCTAAGTTTTCTTGATTGTCCCAAATGAACATAGTGACATAGTGTATTGGTTTTCTATTCCCCCTGATACAAATGACCACAAACTTATGGTTTAAAACAATGCGCGCTTATTCTCTGACAGTTCTGGAAGTCAAAAGTCTGAAATCCGGTGCACTGACCAAAATCAAGGTGTTGGGGCTATATTCCCTCTGTTCTCCCTCTAAGGGAGAATCCATCTCCTTGTGTTTCCAGTTTCTAAAACTGGTTTTCTTACACTCCTTGGCTCATGGCCCCTTCAAAGCCAGCAGTGTGGGTATCTCCTTCTCTTTTACAAGGACCCTTGTGATTGCTTTTAAGGCCTACCTGGATAATCCAAAAAGTCTCCCCATTTTAAGATCTTCAGCTTAATCACATGTGCAAAGACCCTCTTCCACCTTACAGTCAGCCCCAGGGGTATGGTACGTGACTTTAATCTGTCCTCGACCCTACGGTTGATCAGCCCATTGCTTCGGTAGACACTACAGTGGCTGACTTAATAGAAACCGAAAGATCCATCATAAGGGAAAGAGATGGATTGAAAGGTGATGATTAAAAAAAAAAAAAATCATCCTTCTGACAATAAAATAGTGGCAAGGGGGCCCATCAAGGTCTCTTACAAACAACTGTGGCAAGATCTAAGACCATCTGGGACCTCGAGAGAAAACAGAGACAAGCTCCCAGTTCGGTTGTGCTAAGCCTAATGAGGGTGCTGCTTCAGGGAAAGTGAGTTATTTCTTTGAAGGAAGGCTCAGAACAGCCAGGTGTGTTGCCAAGTGCCCTTCTGCTAACAGAGGAATTTGTTCCTCTAGGGGTTAGGCTAACGTTGCCCTTGAGTGTGTATAATAGGAGGTGACCAGAGGACCCTCGTTGAACTAACCATTTGTTGGTCTCGCACTAACAGACTGTGCCAGCTCCGACAGACACTGGAGCTGCAGGCACACTTATCTAAGGAACCTCTTGAAATTGCAGGAGAAATAAAGGATACTGATGGTAAATTTCAGGCAAAGACCCTTTTCCACCTAAGGTAATCCTCATGGGGAGATACCCTTATTCATAAGTCCCTTCAGGTTCAAAGCCATCTGTGATCTGGCTGAAGACAACTGAAATGAAATCATGTTGGTTGATATTAATTTGGGCCAAATGAAAATTTGGCTAAGGAAACAAAATGCTATAGCTAGTACCCAAGAGAGCACCCGACGAGCCCGGGCGCTTGGCAGTCACACCCTGCCCACATTGGTAGACCCCTCCCACCCTGTGCTTGGGGGGTTGGTCTGTGTGACCAGCAGTGAATGGCAGAAGTGATGGTGCTATGTCAACCTGAGATTCAATCATGGAAGACAGAGGCCTCTGTCTTGGGCTTTTTTCTCTCTGATCTTTCACTCCAGGGAAGCAAGCTGCCATGTGAGCTTTGGAGACATGCACCTCTGTTGAACTGTGGCCTCCTTTCAGGCTGTCAACAGCCCATAAGTGCACTTGGAAGTGGATCCACCAGCCCAGGCAAGTCATCAGGAGGCTGCCAATGGCTTGGTCACAACCCCCTGTGAGACTTGCAGCCAGAATCAGCCAGCTAAACAGTTCCTGGATTCCTGACCCTCAGAAACTTGTTTAAAAGTGCTAAGTTTGAGGACAATCTATTATGTGACAATAGATAATGAATATAGCCACTGTTGTGTCTCAGTTCTGGAACTGAAAATTTTTAGTTCCTCCAGTGGGATATTTTGCAAACTTTCAGCAACTTGAAGCATTTTGTCCATTTTCCAGAAGTGTGCACTGATTGATGTTTCTCTTTTTATAAATGTTCAGCCATTGGCCTCTGCATTCCCAGGTTTTAATATGAAAAAAGGCAAAGAGAAGATGACTTGGAATGATCTAATATCTGAAAATGGGGACTGGCTGGGACAAGCCTCATAGCTCATCATCACTGGTGCTTCCCTGACATGGGGCTGTGGGAAGTGGCTGGGACCTCCTTTATCAGGACAGACCGTTATAGCCCAGGTGGCCCATGGCCCCTTTTAGAATGACACTCTCTTTCTGAAAACCTCCATCTTCCCCTCCATCCCCCACCCCCCACCTTGCCTTTGGCTTTACCTTCACCAGGGGCCTTCGTGAGAAGAACTTTCTATAGTGTTGAGAATCACATTCTTTTCGGTGCCTGAGCTGGGGCCTCACTTCATCAGCTTTCTTAACCCAGCTTCTGGGCATTGCTCCTCCTTGCTCTTGACCTTGTTTCCTTAACTGCACACTGACTACAGTGAAGTGACCCTGACTCTCTTTCCTTAACAACATTTCCACCTCCTCCATACAAGGGAGCTTCAGCTGGAGATCAGAATCAGAAGGAAAGCAAAGGGATTGGAGTAAGTCACACCAGGGGGTGCATGGCTGATAGCTCCATGACTCCGCTGCCCACCCCCATCACTTATATTTGCCTTAAAAACAAAACAAACAACCAAATGAGTAAGAGTGAATCATTCTGGTGGCATTTCACATGGACTGAAGAAAAGGGAGCTACTCTGCTACTTGGAAAGATAGAGCGACCAGAAACCTTTTCCACAGCCTCTGGCCAGACTTTAGCCCCTGGGAGCAGACCGAGCTGAGGCTCTGCCACGGACAGGCTTTTTGGCCTCGGCAAGTTAGCAACCTCTTTGAGCTTCAGTTTCCATGTCGTAAAAGGCTGTGATGACCTCTGCCTCTAACTTGTTATAAGCTACAAGCAAGGCAGCACAGATGAGGTGCCCAGACAAGTGGGTGGGCCTCTTTCTTCTTTCCCTCTTTCCACGGCTGGATGTGGACCTCCTCCCATGCCAGCCCCGGCCCCAGGATCTGGTGTGCTGGCCATGAGCAGAGTAGACTATGGGAGGAGAGCCAGGTCAGCCCTGGCCATGGGAGGCCATGGCATGGGAGGATGGTGAGTGACCTTCTTCCCAAAAGCCCCTGGCCCCACATTCCCTAACTGGGTCCAGATGGTGGAAGCTGAGGGTTGACTGTGGGACAGGCCTGGCGGCAGGCTCCCACGTGCCAGGCGGGCTGGAGGGGGAAACAGCTTTCCTTTAAGGCAAGTTGGCTCAGCCCACTGCTTTGTTTAGCTTCAAACACCCAACTTCTCAGTTCTATTTGAAAACCTGCCTCTGATGTGATGGCCTGGCAGCTGGTGAGAAATGTGGGGAGCTGCATCTGTGTGTGTGTGTGTGTGTGTGTGTGTGTGTGTGTCAGCCTGGTCTTCTCTGTGCCTGGGATCACACTCCATCACTCGTGCAGCAGATATCGAGTAGATGCTTACTTAGTATCTCTGTGGAAGCAAGACAAACAAGGTCCCAGCCCTCAGAGTGTAGGTTCAGGTAGGGGCAGGGCTGTCCCTAGCTCATTAGCCAAACAAAGCACGCAGGTTGGTGTAAGGTTGAGGCCCATGATGAGTGTTCTCAAGGATGGGACTATGCTACCACCAAGGTGAGTAATGGCCCTTAACCAGGCAGAAGGGGCTGGTGAATTTAAGTGTTTCTGCTAGTCCATTCATCCAATTATTATTTACAGCTACTCTGCCCCAGGCATGTGTTAAGCCCTCAAGGGAACTGTCATCTTGCCTGCCAGGAGTTCCTTAAGGGTCCTCAGGACCCTCCGTGGTAGACCCAGGCTTGATTATGCCACAGGAACTCAGATAGTGAGACTGGGATGGAAAGCCATGCAGAAAAGTAGAGAATCCTTCCTGGCTGAACAGGGATTTGAGGGATGAGGAGGGCCAAGATTATCACTAGCATTGCTGGGAACACAGGGGACCTGAGAGACTAAGAGCTGTGTGACTTCAGGCAAGCCCTCTCTGCCTTCGGTCTTCAGTTGCCCCTACTGTACAAGAGAGGGGTTGGAACAGGTCAACATCCGGGTCCAAGCCACAGAGCCCAGGACAACCTCTGGGACAGAGCAGGCATGATGATGTTATTGGTCAGAGGGAATCAATGCAGCCAGAGTTGGAGATGTGAGGAGTGCTTATGACAAATAGTACAAGGGAGTGTCGTACGACTCTCATCCTCCTGCTCATTATCAGGGTTGTTTTGTAATCTGAGGAACACAGCATATGTGAGGAACATAGCGATTCTCGGATCACGGGGTCTGACAGGTAAATTTCCTTTTAAAGAGAATGTCACCAGGGATGGCAGTTGTCACTGGAATGTCGTGACCTGTGGTGTTCTTCCCATAAGTCTGTAACCCCAGTCTAAGCACGAGAATAACATTAGCCAAGCCCAGATGAGAGGACATCCTCTCGGATACTGAGCCAGAACTTCTTGAGACTGTCAGGCCCTTGAAAAACAAGGAGAGACCGAGGAACTGTCCCAGTCCAGAGGAGGCATGAGGAGACAGGACAGTTAAGTGTAACACAGTGCCCCGCCCTGGCTCATGTTGCAGAAAGAGAACATTAGTGGAAAAACTGGTGAAATTCAAATAAAGTCTGGCGCTTACTTACTAGGCCTGTACCGATGCCAAATGTCCTGGTTTTGACACGCATACCATGGTAACATGAGATGTTCATGACGGGGAAAACCGGACAAGGGCTATCTGTGAACACTCTGTACTATCTACACAATTTATTTTTTCCGTAAAAGTAAATTTTTCCAAAATAAAGTTTATTTAAAAACAAAACAAAACATGTAGGGGCACTTGGGTGGCTCAGTGGGTTAAGTCTCTGTCTTTGGCTCAGGTCATGGTCTCAGGGTCCTGGGATCGAGCCCCACATTGGGCTCTCTGCTCAGCAGGGAGCCTGCTTCCCCCTCTCTCTGCCTACTCGTGATCTCTCGCTCTGTCAAATAAATATATAAAATCTTAAAAAAAAAAAAAAAGACGAAGAAACATTTTAAGCCTAAAATGAAAGCATTTGGTGATAAAGGAGAGAAGGATGACTAATAGACAAAATAAATACTTTCCTTCTTAGAAAATACCATAGAATAATTTGTTTCATCCTAGTTGATGGGGTTGGGGTTTTTGATAGTTAACAAAATTCCTAAGGAAACTAAGCCAAACTATGAGGGTTTATGAAAGGTGCTACCTTATAACCTCATGCTTCGGCCTGGTGCAAATATAGTGGGCCACACAAGATGCACTAAAGGCACAGGAGGAATCACTAACTCTGTAAGATTGCAGAAGACTTACTGGAGGAGGGGACATTTTGAATAGAATCTTAAATGAGGTATAGGAGTTATGAAGCTGATGAGAAAGAGTAAGGACAGGAATCTCTATAACTATATCTAATAAATATTGGTTACCTACAAAGTGCCAGCTACTAGGCTAGGCTCTGGGGGTATAGCTGTAAACAAAACCAAGAAATGTTCTCTGTCCTCATGGTATTTTGCTTCCTGCTACCTTCTGCAGCCTATGTAATTACATAGCCATAATTATGGAGTGGATATGGATATTTAGGGATGTGTGTTCTAGAAATATCCACTACTGGGCCTGCCTTGTCACCATCCTGAATTCTATGGGACACCACTCTGTGTTAGGCTCTGCTACCCAAGCCGCAGACTGGTTTGCCAGTTAGGTTGTCTGTGCAACTGCAGGGGACACTTAGGTTGTTGTAGTAGTTTTTCTTTTTTTCCCCTGCTGTCACCTTGAAATGCTGAATAATTTTACTTTTGAACTTGGGCTTTATAAGTGAAGTCGAATGAGACAATGGAGCAGGCATGTGAGCAGAGGAGCTCCGCCAGGTAGCAGGGCTTGCCCATGTGGGCTTGGCCTCATGGGGATGGTGAGCAGTGCACATAGCAAGCAGAGGGCCTGGCCACTTGCTGTGCATGCGCAGTCGACCTGGGGTGGTTTCCGGTAACTGTAGGACCTCATGGGGGCAGCCAAGGCTGGGACATGAGCTCAGATTGGTGCTAGCAGCTACCGCAGAAGTAGCAGTGCTGGTAACAGCCGAGGCCTCGGGAGGAAGGAGGCTTCAAAGCTGAGCTATTGGTCCTTGACTTGCTTGGTCCTTGCATTATTGAGGGGCTACTAAGGGTCAGGTTCCGTGTTTGATGGGAACTCCAGTTATGCCCCATGAGAGGAGGAAGGAAATCCTGGGGTTTTTCCTTTAGTTTTTTGGTCTCGTTAAAAAATATTATATAGCTAATTTAGAAGAAATAAAAAAGAAGAAGAAAAAAAGACTCCGCAGACTCAAAACCTCAACAAATAACAACACCATTTTGGTGTATTTTTTCCCCTAGACTTTGCAATGCACATTTTTAGAGTGTTTAAATGATATATAATATATATTTTATCAAGTGAGTATACCACATTAACTTTCTTTGACATTTATGTGGTTTCCAATTTTTTGATAAGACTTAGCTTTACATCTTTGGGCATAATGGTACTTTTCAATAAATTCACTCATTTCCAAAGAGCATAAAGTCCTTCGTGAATTTCAGATTATTCCCTAACTTAGAATTCCTGTCCTTTGTTGGCGATGGTCTCTTTAGGCAAGTCATTCACTCATGTGTTTGGTTATTTTAGCAATGACTTGTCTCAGCTTTATAACAATACATTTAATAACTCTGATGAGATGGACAAGTCCCTCGGAAGACAAAACTACCAAAGCTTCACTCGGGAGGGAATAGGTAATGAGAATGGTGCTGTGTCTGTTCAACAAATGGAATTCATGATTGAAAACCTTCCAACAAAGGAAACTCCAGACGCAGATGGCTTCACTGGTGAATTCTAATACCAACTCTGCACAAATTCTTACAGAAACTGGAGGAGGAGGAAACACTTCCCAATAATTGTCTAAGGCCAACATTTCCCTGACGCCCAAAGCATACAAAGACAGCCCCTCACTCCCGGAAAAAAAGGAAAAAGAAAGAAACTATAGTCCAAGATTCCTTATGAATATAAATGTAAACAGCTTCAACAAAATGTTATCAAAGGAAATCCAGCAGAACATACCGAGAATCCTCCATAATTGCCACACGGGGAAATAATCTACACGTCTTTCAGCTGGTGAGTGGATAGACACACTTAGGTACATTCACGCAACAGAATACAGCTCAGCAAGTAAAGAAATGAACTACGGATATAAACGACATGGACGATGTCAAATGCATCATGATTAGTGAGAGAAGATGCACTCAGAAGCTAGATACCTTAGGATTCTATTTATATGACTTTCTGGAAAAATAAAATTATAGGAACAGAAAACAGATGTTTGCTTGGGGGGACATAGGGACAGCATGGGGACAAAAGGTGAACACAGAAGCACAGCATGGGGGAATTTTTTGGGGTGAGAGAATAACTCTGTGTCTTGATTGTGGTAGTGGCTACAGGACCATGTGTTTTTGGTCAAAACTCATGGATTTCTCTGCCAAAAAGCATACATTTTACTCCATGTAAATAATACCCCAGTTTAAAAAGAATAAAAAGGCCAATCTCTGCTTCCATTTATGACATTCTGGAAAAGGCAAAAACTGTAGGGATGTAAAACAGATCAGTGGTTGCAGGGCTGGGGTGGTAGGAGGGATGTGACCACAGGGTAGCATGAGGCGACCCCGGGGGTCACGGAAATATGCTATTTCTTTATTGTGACAGTGGTTGCAAGACCATTTACATTTGTCAAAATTCACAGAACTGTACACTTAAAATGGGGGCATCTGACTATATATATGTAAAGTATACCTCTATACACCTGGCTTTTAAAAAAAATCTTTATACCCTGGAGTGCCTGTGATTGCTTGGATCATCTATAGCAGCAGTCCTTAAAAGAACATGTGTATCTATTTTTCTTAAGGCATTGACTTATGTCAAAATCTTATCAAATGCCCTGCTTCCAGATTTCAGCTCTCTCATCTACAGCAAGGCATTTTGACCCTTGCAGAATGCAGAATGGTAAAGAATATGGTTTTGAGGGGCACCTGGGTGGCTCAGTGGGCTAAAGCCTCTGCCTTCGTCTCAGGTCATGATCCCAGGGTCTTGGGATCGAGCCCCACATCGGGCTCTCTGCTAGGTAGGGAGCCTGCTTCCCCATCTCTCTCTCTCTCTCTCTGCCTGCCTCTCTGCCTGCCTGTGATCTCTCTGTCAAATAAATAAATTAAATCTTAAAAAAAAAAAAGAATATGGTTTTGATGTTGAACAATTCTGGGAGCAAGATCTTTCTCCACTTCCCAGCTGGGTGACTTAGGGCAAGTTTCTTAGCCTTGCTAGGCCTCAGTTGTAGTTACAATAAGAGCACTCATGTCATAGGAATATTGGAAGGATCAGATGAGATGGTCCATAAAGAGTGTAGCACAATGACAGACCCAGGGCAGACATTCCACAAATGGTACCTATATGTTCAAGTCCTATCTGTCCTGACCTATGCAGAACCGTACAGGGAAAGGAAGGGTTTGGGGGTGGACACCTGTAGCAGGATGAATAATGGGTCCCCAGAGATATCTGTGTATTAGGAATACCCAGAACCTGTGAATGTTGCCATCCATCGCCAAAGAGACCTTACAGATGTGACTAGGATCTTGAAACAGAAAGATTATCCTGGAATGTCAGGGTGGACCCAGTATTATCACTAGACTCCAGAAAAGAGAGAGGCAGGAGAGTCAGAGTTAGAGACAGAGATGTGACAACAGAAGCAGATGCTGGAGTGCTGTGGGGCCACAAACCAAGGAATGCAAACAGCCTCTAGAAGCTGGAAAATGCAAGGAAACAAATTCTCCCCTAGAGCCTCCAGAAGGAATGTAGTCCTGCCCTCCCGTTTTGATGTCTGACTTCCAGAACTCTAAAAATAATGGCTTCTCGGCCTTTTGGCTAAGGTCAAGTGCAGAACTCTAAGAATACATTTTGGTTTTTGTAACCCTCAGATTTGAAACAATTTGTAACAATAGCAAGAGGAAACAGCATCTCGGGCCAAAGGACCCTATTTCCCAGACCACTGGGACTTTGCATGATACATAAAAGGCATGTTACTGAACATGTTCTTATAATTGGGCCTGGATAGGGCAACAGAGGACACAGGGCCCCAGCAAATGTGGAAGCTTGAAGTAAGGTTTCTCCCCACCATGCTCTGATCATGCGCAGGCTGCCCCCCTCCTGGCCTATGAACCCACCAAGTGGAAGCTCAGTGACCTTGCCTCCATACCGAGGAGGAGCCCTTTCCCCCAGTGCTAGGAAGCTGCTGCCTATAGGCTGGACCTGGCACAGAGTTCCCTGCCAAGTGGACGCCTGCCCTCTCCTCCCCTCTCTGAGGCCATCCTGGAAACTTTGCCCTATGTGTCACCATGGGACCAGTCTGGAATTGGAGGGGATCCAGATTCTGCTTTCTTTGAGGGAGTCTTGGGGTCCTTCCTTTGCTGTCCACTAGAGGGCACTGTGTACATGTGTTTAGGAGACTGAACACAAATTGAGGCGTCCTCCCCTGCAAAACCGTTCACCGAGAGAAACATGGACAAAGACATCCCCACGCGTGTGTCTAGAGTCAGACACATGGACAGCTCCAAACTCACAAATCGTCACACACATAGCACTCACTCACACATGGATAGATATGTATAAATACACCACCACATATGCATGAAAAAATACACTCATGCATGTAGTTGCATGCATACTCATGCATGTAGTCATAAGACACATGGACTCACAGTGCACAAATCCACATACATTCAGATTCATACAGATTCATCTACACACACACACACACACACACACACACGATCAACCTAGACATCCATGTGGCCAATTATACACTGACAGATGACACGCAGCCACATGTATAGTGTCATAAATACACATTCAGACACAGACACAAGTGCTAAAACACAACATCCATATACATCTAAACAACGCACGTGAACATACGTGCACACCTAGTCTGGCCTTTGTTATCTTACTTTTGTGGACAATTAAGTCCCTTGAGGGATGATTAACGTTGCGGTGTTTTCTAAGGAAAACAGTGAAAATGTCAACTTCACAATCCGACAGATCTGTTTGGTTCGTTAAATGTTAATGAAAGGCAATTCAGATAATATAGTCAGTTTTTAAACTGAGACACCCTAAAACAGATGCTGGTTTTGGAAAAAAAAAATGCCAGAGAAATTTCAATAGAAAAATCAGGATACACCAAATTATCATGTTAAGATAAATAAGTCCAAACAAGTCCTTCTTTCTCAGAAAGGGTAATAAGGAAGCATGGAGCCTTTGCAAATGATTTTCAGATGGCCAGGCCTGGAGATTTGCCTTCAATAAAACAAAGGCATTAAAATAAAGGAAAAGATAAAAGAAGGAGAAAGGCGGGAAAAGTCTATAAAAATAGCTGATTTGCTAAGGACACAGTAGAGCTGAGAGAAGTCAGCTGTCAGATATGCACAGCATTCTAGCAGCCCAGCCCTGGCACTGAACAGGTGACTGTTCTCCGGGTTCTTGGGGCGATGGGCAAGGGGAGGCACGAAAGGCTTTGCAGGACATCTGCTGTCCATTGCGGTGTCTTTTCCCACAGAAACCCTGTAGGCAGGGGCGAGAGGCTCAGCTTCTAGGTCAGAACACCCAACCCAAGCCCTGTTCTGCCACCGCCCTGTCCTATGTTACTAGCAGATCTAACCCGTCCCTTGACCTCGGTCTCCCCAGCCGCACCGTGGAGGAAGTTGGCTTCTCTAATTTCTGAAGTTTCTTCCTTCTCTGACATCTTATCATTACAAGTCCGCCACTCTATCTTTCTGAGACCCCACCTCACCCCACGGCCAGAATCTCTGCAAGTAGCCCAATTTGTGCATTCAACAAAGTGCCCGTTCCAGCCCATCAGTGCGATCCCAGTGAACAATAGCTCAGGAACAGATAAAAGGCATTCATCAGGCAGCCAGGCCCAATTATCATGTCACACTGAATGAATGTATTTTAAAATCTTTCCTGACAAGAAAATGTTCCAAGTAGATACCTTCAAATTAGCTGGAAAATCCAGAAAATTCGCTATTAGGCCTTCTTTGAAGAATCTTTATTCCCCCCTACCGTTGCAGAGGAATTCCTTGGATATTATTAATTCCCTCTAAGTGTGTGACCTTGTGCCCCCTGCTGGGACTGAAACACTTTGTCTGCCTGCCGCCCCTGGAGCCACGGCAGAGAAGATACACACCACAGCCCTAACAGGGGATCACCTGTCCATCAATTTCAAGTGTCAGGTGGGTCTAGTCGAAATTCCGTTCAATTCAGTTCAATTTCACCAACATTTACTGAGCATCTTTTTGGCATCTGTGAGCTCTGTAATGAGAGCTGAGTCCGCCCAGCCTTGTCCTTGAGGGGACACTCTGTTCACAGAGACGTGCTCATAAACAGACTGGTGTCGGGAGGAGGGAGGCCGTGTAGTGCAACGGTAAGACAGACAGCCTATATTGTGAAGCTTGATTCAGCTGTTGGCTGTGTGACCTTGGGCAGGTGGCTTCACCTCTCTGAGCCTTGCTTTCCTCACCTCTAAAAATGGGGCAAGGGGTACCTAACTCCTGTTAGGCTGTTGCTCCGTTTCATGGGACATAGATTGTCCCTCCCTCTAAGTATGGTCAAAACCTGGCTTTCCAATGTCATCCCCACTTCCCAGGGTTGAGGGGGTCCCCTGACCCCCTCTCCATCACACACGGCTGCTTTATTTTCCACTTCGCATTGCAGCTGGCTCCATTTGGCTATGGTCCGGGGAAGAGATTCCTCTGGCCTAATGAGAAATTCCATCAAATGCTCAGTACCTGGAGCTTAACGGCTCTGATGTGGAGCACTGGAAAGGCAACAGCAGCATTTGGAGAAGAGATTGATTCAGGGAATTCCTTTCCAAATGAACACAGAACAACCTGCTTTGGCAGGTTCATATCACGGGTTTGTGTGGGAAAGATGGCTAACAAGGAGAGAGTGCTTGTAGACCCTCCAAATTTCTGGACTAGAGGGGAGCTCTAGACCATCTAATTCTTATTTTATGAGTAAGGAAACAGGCCTAGAGTGGGGAAGGGACTTGCCCAGTGAACCTGTGTCAGAATTAGGCCCGGATCCCAGAGGCCCTGAGTCCTCGCCTCTGTCCCTCCTTTTATCTCACTGTATCACAGATCACCACCCAGAGGACTGGGAATGGGCCCCTCTCTCCAGCTTCCCTTCCCTGCTTCTAGAGCTCCTGGCCCAGGACCCCCCTGGCTCTGCCCTGCCCCAAACCTAGAGAACCTTCGGATTCTCAGCTGGGGTCATCCAAGTCTCCTGAGGGCCTTAGATCCTGCCTCCAGCAGCTCTGTGGACCTCCAGGTCACAGGAGAAGTTCAACCACCATCCCCTCCATGGGCTTACGCCCGATGCCCATCAATAAGTCCTGGTGGGGTGAGAAGAGTCACTTGGGCAGTCATAGGGGTCATAGGGAAGACTATGCAGGTGGTACCTTTTGTCCAGGGGAATAGAACACAGATGCCGCAGGGTATCTGGGAACTTCTGAGCTTCCTTCACTTCACAGTCTGCAAAGCACTTCCACATCCATGAATGGGTGGGCTCACTATCCCATTTTATAGATGAGGTTCTCAGAGTGCAAGGATGTCACCTAAGGCCCCCTAGTGAGAGAGCCATGGAGTTAAGATTCGACCCCAAGTAAGCCCTCCAGGGAAGAGAGGAGGTTGGCCTCAACAACAAAGGTTGATTGCATGATTTTTGCATTCACCATAGTCAGAGGGTTGATGCAGCTGCTCACCTGGACAAGAGCAAGACACCTCCCAGCATTCTCAGTAGCATGTTGCCTGCTACCTTTCCCAAACACCTCTTGTTTATTTTACTTTGACCAGGGATGCGCAGAAGAAACAGTCAAACACGCTGCCTCCAGGAGTGCCTTAATACCCAGGGAAGTGAAGAATGCTCCAAGAGGGGATGCCCGTCCTCCCCTCCGGCAGGGAGGACTAGGAGTCAAAGGACAGGCAGCAAAGGGGTGGGGAAGGGCATGCCAGCCACAGGGGACACACAGGCAAAGGCCTGGAGGAAAGAAGGCACATGTTTGGGAACAAGAGCTTTGATCTGGTTCAGCAGGGACGCTGTGAGGGCCCGAGTAGGAGAGATGACGTTGGCTCAGGGGACTGCAGTGAGTGGCCTTGACCATGAGGATAAGAAACATAATACAATCTAGGAGATTGAGAGCAGCAGGATTAAGAAATGTTCTGGTATCTAGGTGAGCTGACAGTTGGATGGACAAGGGCACAGGTGAGATGAAATCCATCCATCAAACAACCCCTCGGTGGGCAGCAAGTCCAGACCCGGTCTGGTGCCAGGCTCTGCCGGCCCTGCCAAGGTGGAAGCCTTGAGGAAGAAGCATACACCCATGGCTCCTGGCCAGGCTCAGGCTGCCCGCCTTGGGATGTC
>ML101124.1:0-16744 GCA_003697995.1 Taxidea taxus jeffersonii
CCAACTTGTTAATCTGGACATCAGGCAACCCCTTCATGGTAAAAAAAATATACAAAGATAAACAACACCATGTCTGAAGATGAAGAGCCAGAGATCCAACCAGTAGGAATGTTTTTAAAAACCCCTCAGCCCTGGATTGAGACCCCACTTCGTGGTCATGCTGCTGCCACCTCCCAGCTTCACCCAAGCCCAGCTGCTCCCCGGGGACCGGCCCGACCATCTTCCACAGCTGCACCCACCTCCATCTCATACCAGTCACTCCACCACAATCCCAGAATCATCTTATTTTAAACATGAGAAAATGGAGGCCAAAAAAGTAGTTATTAGTATCTATATCTGATTCTTCATCCAGACTTCTTTCACAAAAGGCAGATTCCCTACCTGCCTCACAAAATCACTGTGAAGGTAAAATAAGGCAGAATGTATTGGCAGAGTAGACACATGTGAGAGTTCTTTGAAAAAACTCCATGTAATATACTTGTTATTAACTAGGTAGAAAATAGACCATGGTTCATGTGACCTGCAGTGTTCACTCCAAGAATGTTCTTGAACATTCACTCCACATACTAATAAAAAACTATAAAAGAGGGGCCATTGTCTTTCTTTCCACATTTAAACCCAGGCCAGGCCTAGATGAGATCCCTTGCATTCTCCATGCCTGCCAACCAGGGAATAACGTCTCCTCTGACATGTCTATTATGTCTCCAGATTTGGGCACAGAGCTTTGGAAGACACACAGATGAGAGGCTTTCTGTTTCTCAATGGCAAAGTCACAAGTATCAAATCCAGGTAACCAGAGCAGTAGTTCTAAAGATTCTTGAGACCATGTCGACACTGACACATAAATTTGCCATATATAAAATCGTCCCATATAACACTTTATATGGAGAATACAATTTTAAAGGAGAAAATTTTAAGCAACAATTTTTTTTTTAAGATTTTATTTATTTATTTGTCAGAGAGAGTGAGAGAGCGAGAGCGAGCACAGGCAGAGGCAGAGGGAGAAGCAGGCTCCCTGCCAAGCAAGGAGCCCAATGTGGGACTCGATCCCAGGACACTGGAATCATGACCTGAGCCGAAGGCAGCCGCTTAACCAACTGAGCCATCCAGGCTTCCCTTAAGCAACAATTTTCAAGGAGAAATTTTCCCTTCTCAAGGAACATTCCTCTCCCCCCTACTGGACATAGGCTTTTCCTTGACAAACTTGCTAACTCCACATAGGCTTTAAGGACACTACCATGTTCAAAATTACGCATGAGATTTTATTACTCTAAGAAGCACAAACAAAATTAAATGACTATGGTTATGAAAATAGTCACCCCCAAGGCATATGTCACCAAAAAAAGTAGTCAGGGCCAAGTTTAATAAGCCAGCTCTACTGTTTTGTTTGCTGATGACCTATGTGTACTATGATTTTTTCATTCCACCACTTGGCTTAGATAAGCATGAATCAAGAACCAACCGATCAAGGACATATCACCAAAGTCAGCTCAAGAATGTAGTTTCAGAAAGCATTCAGTCCTCCTACTTGCTCACATGTTACTTTGGAAAAACTCTTGAGCCAAATGAAGCATCCTGGAAAGTCTGCTAACTCAGAAAATTTGCTATTATTCACTGCTAATATTTAGAAATATATATATTTTAAAATATTTTATTTATTTATTTGGCAGATAGCGATCACAAGTGGGCAGAGAGACAGGCAGAGAGAGAGGGGGAAGCAGACTCCCTGCTGAGCAGAGAGCCCGATGCGGGGCTCAATCCCAGGACCCTGAGATAATGACCTGAGCCGAAGGCAGAGGCTTTAACCCACTGAGCCACCCAGGAACTCCAGGAAATATAATTTATTTTTATATACTGACTTTATGTTCTATAAATGTGCTAAATTAACTTTTTAGTTTTAGGAGATATACATGTCATGTAGGCCTTAACACTATTCAAGTGCCTGATTGAATGTATTCTCCATTAACATGTGTTAATTCCATAACTAATTCTCTAAGAGAGTTAACTTTGTTTCCTAAGTTCTTGAGCAAGTTCCAACATCCAACTAATTAGCCAGTACCTGAACAAAAATATGTCCTATTATATGTGCTAAGGTACCAAATGAAACAATTTTGGTCAGTGTACTGAAAACTGAAGCAGAATCACCCCTAGTCTGTCTGGAACCCTATCATATTCATAAGAAGAAGAAATTACAAGTCCCCTCTACCAGTCCTACATACTTACATTGCAGTTATCTTTACAGTCAATTTATCTTAACATTCCAAATATATAGCAGGCAGAGAGCATGGAGAGATGAAGTAGGAAAGCCAGTATAGAAATCAGGAAGAGTCAAGTGTATTCTTCTGCCTCTTAGGTGTCTCAAGTTCAAACTAACCAATGTGATGGAGTCAGCATGCTAATTTGCAGTGTGTTTTTATTTTAACCACATAACTCAGATTTATGATTGACTAAATGTGAAGATAACTTATAAAACTCTCAAAATTATACTTGGACTTGTAAGGAGATAATTTAATACCTTCCTAGGAAAATATCTCCTTCTTTCCACGTCCATTAAATAAGCAATGTGGAAAATATTTCATAAGTAAGAAACAGTTCATGGGTCAGGTTAAAATATGATTCCTTTTCACACAAACCCTAACACATAAGAGATTTGAGGGAAGGGCCCAGAGTACTTCGAGATAAACTTGGAAATTCTGCATGGTTGCTAGAACTGTGTCATTTGGCTCCAACAAGATTGGCAGAGCTCACATACTTTCTGAGTCACAACTTAAGAGTGTCATTTTTACTTATTTGTAAGAATTCTCATTCAGTTGATTAGCTAGCAAATAAATCTTTGGAAGCAGGACCACTGGATTGGTCAATGATTCAGAAACTTCCAGAAATCACCAAGACAAATGCTGGCATTCACAGTTGCCATTACTCCAAATATCAGAACAAAAATAAACAAACATATGGACCAACCACTGAGAAGAGCAAAAAGTTCCGAATTGTATTCACTGTGCTCCCCAGCTCCCCCTTCTAACAAAGTTAGAAAACCAGGTGTAGTACTTGAGTTAAAATTAAAACTAAAACAAAATCTACACAGAGAATTCAACCACTATGAGCAAGTAATTAGGATTAATCATACCAAATAAAGTTTTTACTAGACTAAACCTGAATAACTACTTTAACTGGCCATTTCATATTTCTTGCACAGCTTCTAAAATTTTGAAATCATACAATTGCATATAAATGTTTCTTAAGACTCATAAAGGAAGGTGATGAATTATTTTTAACTCCTCTCTTCTGGGTAATTTAAACACATGGGATATGTATTAACAAGGTAAGAAGCTAGAATCTGAGAAAATTGAAAAGATCTCAAGAAATTGAATGAATTTCCATATGGTCATTTTAAGGCCAGAAAATACTGAAGGAAAGCAATCAGTGTGTTATCAAGATGCACACCATTCTTCAGACTGAGAGATAACTGTTTGAGTGTCACCATTTCCACAAGAGAAGGTAACTAGTTCTCCTTAGGCTTTTACATAAACAAGTTGCCACTCTATATCACCATGCCCTTCAAGGTTGATCTACACAGTGCCAAGGAAATGGAACCTGACCCCATGCACCCAATAGACATCGCCCCAAAATATCTCTCTTCAGTATGAGAGAACAAATCTGTTTCAAAGAAAAGCATTCAGAAATGAGGCTACATTGAGATGCTGTTTCCCATATTTGCCAGGAATGGCCAGCAATCCCTGCACAGACAGATGAAACATTACTCCAGACTTTGCTGTGAAGAAGAGAGGGCAAAGGGGTCAAAGCTCAGAGATGAAGACCCTTTACTCTTCTTTGCTCCTGCCTTCATTGGTCCTTCTGGATAATCATAAATCTTTATCACTGTTTCTCAGGCACATGATGTGTGCCAAGGGGTCTTACTGGAACTAGCAGGATCTGTTTTCGGGGAAAGATATGATATGCTGATCTGCATGTTCTATGAGGTCAGCTAAACATAGCCTAAGGGACAATGCATACATCTCTTAGATCACAGGGGGGCTGTTTGGGCTAAGAAAGCTTCAGGAAGGCAACTCCCCACATTCCCATAGCAGAGTGGTCATTCAGGCTTCAGCATTCCAAAGGTCCAGGCCATTCTCCAAAACCTTCCCTCTTCTCCAGCAGCCTCTGTGTTACATTTTAGAAACCCAGATTTTATGGATTATTTCATGCTCTACATGTACCCCGACACATATTAACAGACTAACACCTATACCCCACATGTATGGATTCTTTCTGAAAGTGTTGTTTTAGTCACAGACACCCCACAGATAAATGTCAGGATGAACCAATCTTATGTGTTAGAGTAAATAGTGATATTACAATGTCTTAGTATATTAAATTTTAATATTATATAGAATATCAGAATTTCAAGAGAGAGAAACTGTCTATATGAGACTTATATTCATACACAGACATTCATAAACATGTTACCAATGGTACTGTAAATCAACTAACTGCTTTCACAGAAGGCTTTATCTTTGTTTAACAGTAAATGGGCTTACCTAGAAAAGTGCAAGATGGCAGAGGAGTAGGAGACCTAAATTTCATTTGGTCCCAGAAATCCACCTAGATAGTTATCAAACCATCCTGAACACCTACACACTCAACAGGAGAGTGAAGAAAAGAATAGCAGCAATTATATGAACAGAAAAGCAACCACTTTCTGGAAGGTAGGACATGCAGAGAAGTGAATCCGAGGCAATATACAGGAAGACAGACCACGGGGGGAGAGGCCAGCTCCCAGCAAGTGGTAGAGCAGCAGAGCACAAAATTGGAACTTTTAGAAGTCTGCCCCACTGAGGGACATCACTCCAGAGGCTAAGTGGGAGGCATAGCCCTCATAGGGACAGTGTGATCTCAGGATCCGAGGGGTCACAGAAAGACCAGGGGTGCCTCAGTGCATCAGAGCTCCCAGGTATCAGAGTGGGGAAGCCAGCTGCAGAGATGGAGCCGAGGAGGGGGCTCTCAGCTCAGGATTACCTTAATCTATGATCCAAGGCACAGTAAGGCCACTGCTCTTCGAGCAGGGACCCCACAAGTGGCAGATTCAGGAGACTCACCTTCCTCCTCCAGGAGAAGCAGTGCTGGACCATGAGGCAAGAATATGCTGGGTTTGGAGACTCCAAACAGGGTCATGCACCAGAGACAGAAACACCTGGTCACAAGCCAGGTGAGCTCAGTGTGCGGCCAGAGACTGGGGAGAAAAGAGGGGTTGACTGTATTTCTCTGAGGGTGCACTAAGGAATGGGGCCCCGAGCTCTCAGCTCCTACAGAAAAAATAAATTCAGATCAGGAGGCTGCCATCTTCATTCCTGTCCTCCAAAGCTCTATGGAAAGTGTTCAGGGAACAAAAGCTACTGAGAGCGAACCCGAGCAGATTACTTAGCCTGGCCCCTGGCAGGGGTGGTACAATTGCACCTCAGGCAAAGACACTTGAGAATCACAGCAACAGGCCTCTCCCCCAGAAGAACACTAAGAAAATCCAGGCAAGACCAAGTCACCGATCAATGAGAACTGTGAAACACCAGTACTGGGAAATATAGCACACAGAATTCATGGGTTTTTTCCCCATGATTCTTTAGTCTTTCAAAGTTAAATTTTTTTAATTTTCATTATTTTTTCTTTCTCTATTTTTTTGAATGTTTCCTCTTTACTATTTTAACCTATTTTATCTTATAATACCTTTTTAAAAATCCTTTTTAATTTTCAAAAAATCCTTCCTTTAAAATTTTGGGAGGCAATTTCTTCCAACAGAAAAAATACACCCAGAATTAAATGAGGCTCTGTTCTATTCACCAGTCTGATCATATTTTTTTTTCTTTCCTTTCTTCTTCCCCCCCCCCACCCCGCATTTCAGGTCTCTTCTGATTTGATTAGTGTATATTATTCTGGAGTCATTGTTACCTTTTTAGCATTTTGTTCTCTCATTCATCTATTCTTCTCTGGACAAAATGACAAGGCCGAAAAGCTGACCTCAAAAAAAAGAACAAGAGGCTGTACTGACAGCTAGGGCCCTAATCAATACAGATATTAGGAAGATGTCAGAACCAGAGATCAGAATGATGATTATAAAGATGCTGCTGGGCTTGAAAAAAAACATAGAAGATACTAGAGAATCCCTTTCTGGAGAAATAAAACCCCTTCTTGGAGAAAAAGAACTAAAATCTAACCAACTTGAAATTTTAAAAGCTATTAATGAGTTTCAATCAAAAATAGTGGCTCTTACTGCTAGGATAAATGAGGCAGAAGAGAGAATTAGTGATATAGAAGACTAAATGCTGGAGAATGAAGAAGCTGAGAAAAAGAGAGATAAACAACTACTGGACCACAAAGGGAGAATTCATGAGATAGGTATTACCATAAGAGGAAACAATCTTAGAATAATTGGGATTCCAGAAGAAGAAGAAAGAGAGAGAGGGACAGAAGGTATATTAGAGCAAATTATAGCAAAGCATTTCCCTAATTTGGCAAAGGGAACAAGCATCAAAATCCAGGAGGCACAGAGAAACCCCCTCAAAAAAAATAAAATAAAATAAAATAAAAATAGGCCAAAACCATCTAATAGTAAATAGTCATCTAATAGTAAATAGTAATAGTTATAGTAATAGTCATCTAATAGTATAACTTACAAGTCTCAGACACAAAGAGAAAATCCTGAAAGCAGCTCGGGACAAGAGGTCTGTAACATACAATGGTAGATATATTAGATTGGTAGAGACTTATCCACAGAGACCTGGCAGGCCAGAAAGAACTGGCATGATATATTCAGAGCACTAAAAGAGAAAAATATGGAGCCAAGAATACTATATCCAGCTAGCTGCCATTGAAAATAGAAGTAGAAATTAAAAGCTTCCAGGACAAAAACAAACAAACAAAAAAACACTAAAAGAATTTTTAAACACCAAACCAGCCCTACAGGAAATATTGAAAGGGGTCCTCTAAGCAAAGAGAGAGCCTAAAAGTAACATAGACCGGAAAGGAACAAAGATAATATACAGTAACAGTCACCTTATAGGCAATACAATGGCACTAAATTCAGATCTTTCAGTAGTGACCCTGAATGTAAATGGGCTAAGTGCCCCCAATCAAAAGACACAGGGTATCAGAATGGATTAAAAATAATAATAATAAGACCACCAATATAATGTCTGCAAGAAACTCACTTTATACCTAGAGATACCTCCAGATTTAAAACGAGGGGGTGGGAAAAAATTTACCATGCTAATAGACATCAAAAGAAGGCCGGGTGACAATCTATATATCAGACAAATTAGATTTTAACCTACAAACTATAGTAAGAGATGAAGAAGGACACTATATCATACTTAAAGGGTCTGTCCAACAAGAAGATCTAACAATTTTAAATATCTATGCCCCTAACATGGGAGCAGCCAATTATATTAATCAATTAATAACAAAATCAAAGAAGCACATCAACAATAATACAATAATAGTAGGAGACGTTAACACTCTCCTTACTGAAATGCACATATCATTGAAGCAAAAGATCAACAAGGAAATAAAGGCTTTAAATGACACACTGGACCAGATGGACATCACAGATATATTCAGAACATTCCATCCCAAAGCAACAGAATACACATTCTTCTCGAGTGCACTTGGAACATTCTCTAGAACAGATCACATCCTGGGTCACAAATCAGATTTCAACTGGTACCAAAAGACAAGGATCATTCCCTGCATATTTTTGGACCACAATTCTTTGAAACTAGAACTCAACCACAAGAGGAAAGTTGGAAAGAACTCAAATACATGGAGGCTAAAGAGCATCCCACTCAGAATGAATGGGTCAACCAGGAAATTTAAAAAGAATTTAAAAAATTTATGGAAACAAATGAAAATGAAAACACAACTGCTCAAAATCTTTGATGTAGCAAAGGCAGTCCTGAGAGACAGCATACAGGAAAAGAAGCCTTTCTCAAGAAACAAGAAAGGTCTCAAGTATACAACCTAACCCTACACCTAAGGGAGCTGGAGAAAGAATAAGAAATAAAGCCTAAAACCAGCAGGAGAAGAGAAATAATAAAGATCAGAGCAGAAATCAATGAACTAGAAACCAAAAGAACAGTAGAACAGATCAATGAAACTAGGAGCTGGTTCTTTGAAATAGTTAATAAGACTGATAAACCCCTGGCCAGATTTACGAAAATGAAAAGAGAAAGGACCCAGATTAATAAAATCATGAAGGAAAGAGGAGAGATCACACCCAACACCAAAGAAATACACACAATTATAAGAACATATTATGAGCAACTATAAACCAGCAAATTTGACAATCCAGAAGAAATGGATGCATTCCTAGAGATGTATAAACTACCAAAACTGAACCAGGAAGAAATAGAAACCCTGAACAGACCCATAACCAGTAAGGAGATAGAAGCAATCATCAAAACCTCCCAAAAAACAAGAGCCCATGGCCAGGTGGCTTACCAGGGGAATTCTATGAAACATTTAAAGAAGAACTAATACCTATTCTCCTGAAACTGTTCCAAAAAATAGAAATGGAAGGAAAACTTCCAAACTCATTTTCTGAGGCCAGCATTACCTGGATCCCAAAACCAGACAAAGACTCTGTCAAAAGGAGAATTACAAACCAATATCCCTGATTGACATGGATGCAAAAATTCACACCTAAATACTAGCCAGCAGGATCCAACAGTACATTAAAATGATTATTCACCATGACCAAGTGGGATTTATTCCTGGGCTGCAAGGTTGGTTCAACATCTGCAAATTGATCAATGTGATACAACACATTAATAAAAGAAAGAACAAGAATTAAATGATATTCTCAATAGATGATGAAAAAGTACTTGAAAAAGTACATCATCCTTTCTTGATCAAAACTCTTCACAATGTAGAGATAGAAGGTAAATACCTCAATATCATCAAAGCCATCTATGAAAAACCCACAGAAAATATCATTCTGAGTGGGGAAAAATGAGAGCTTTTTCCCTAAAATCAGGAACACAGCAGGGCTGCCCACTATCATCACTGCTATTCAACATAGTACTAAAAGTCCTAGCCTCAGCAATCAGACAACAAAAAGAAATTAAAGGCATCCAAATCGGCAAAGAAGAGGTCAAACTATCACTCTTTGCAGATGATATGATACTTTATGTGGAAAACCCAAAAGACCACTCCAAAACTGCTACAACTCATATGGGAATTCAGTAAAGTGTCAGGATATAAAATCAATGCCCAGAAAACAGTTGCATTTCTATACACCAACAGCAAGACAGAAGAAAGAGAAATGAAGAAGTCAATCCCATTTACAACTGCATCCAAAACCATAAGATACCTAGGAATAAACCTAACCAAAGAGGCAAAGAATTTATACTCAGAAAACTATAGAATACTCATGAAAGAAATTGAGGAAGACACAAAGAAATGGAAAAATGTTCCATGCTCATGGATTGAAGAACAAATATTCTGAAAATGTCTATGCTACCTAAAGCAGTCTGCACATTTATTGCAATCCCTATCAAAATACCAGCAACTTTTTTTCAAAGACATGGAACAAATAACCCTAAAATTTATCTGGAACCAGAAAAGACCCAGAATAGCCAGAGGAATGTTGAAAAAGAAAGCCAAAGTTGACAGCATCCTAATTCTAGACTTTGAGCTCTATTACAAAGCTGTAATCATCAAGACAGTATGGTACTGGCACAAAAGTAAACACATAGACCAATGGAACAGAATAGAGAGCCAGAAATAGACCCTCAACTCTATTGCCAACTAATCTTTGACAAAGCAGGAAAGAATGTCCAATGGAAAAAAGACAGTCTCTTCAACAAATGGTGTTGGGAAAATTGAACAACCACATGCAGAAGAATGAAACAACCATTCCTTACACCACACACAAAAATAGACTCAAAATGAATGAAAGACCTCAATGTGAGACAGGAATTGACCAAAATTCTTAGGGAGAACACAGGCAGCAACCTCTTCGACCTCAGCCACAGCAACATCTTTCTAGAAACATTGCCAAAGGCAAGGGAAACAAGGGCAAAAATGAATGACTGGGACTTCATCCAGATCAAAGTCTTTTGCACAGAAAAGGAAACAGTCAACAAAACCAAAAGATAACTGACAGAATGGGAGAAGATATTTGCAAATGACATATCAGATAAAGGGCTAGTATCCAAAGTCTATAAAGAACTTATCAAACTCAACACCCAAAGAACAAATAATCCAATCAAGAAATGGGCAGAGGACATGAACAGACATTTCTGCAAAGAAGACATCCACATGGCCAAAAGACACATGAAAAAGTGTTCCACATCACTTGGCATCAGGGAAATACAAGTCAAAACCTCAATGACATTCCACGTCACACCAAGCAGAATGGCTAAAATTAACCAATCAGGAAATGACAGGTGTTGGCGAGGATGCAGAGAAAGGGAAACCCTCCTACAATGTTAGTCGCAATGCAAACTGGTGCAACCACTCTGGAAAACAGCATGGAGGTTCCTCAAAAAGTTGAAAATAGAGCTACCCTATGATCTAGCAATCACACTACTGGGTATATACCCTAAAAATACAAATGTAGTGATCCAAAGGGGCACATGGCCCTGAATGTTTATAGCAGCAATGTCCACAATAGCCAAACCATGAAAAGAACCTAGATGTCCATTAACAGATGAATGGATAAAGACAGATACAGATCTAGATATAAATACCACGCGGCCATCAAAAAGAACAAAATCTTGGCATTTGCAATGATGCGGATGGAACTAGAAGATATTATGCTAAGCAAAATAAATCAGCAAAGAAGGACAATTATCATATGATCTCCCTGATATAAGGAATTTGAGAAACAAGACAGGATCATAGGGGAAGGGAGGGAAAAATGAAACAAGATGGGATTGGGGAGGGAGACAAACCATAAGAGACTCTTAATCTCGGGAAACAAACTGAGGGTTGCTGGAGAGGGGCAGGGGGAGAGGAATAGGGTGGCTGGGTGATGGACACTGGAGAGGGTATGTGCTACGGTGAGTGCTGTGAATTGTGTAAGACTGATGAATCAAAGACCTATACCCGTAAAACAAATAATACATTATATGTAAATTTAATAAATAATAATTAAATAAAATAAATAAATAAATAAATAAAATAATTAAATAAAACATTTAATGTCTTTTTATAAAAGATTTTATTTATTTATTTGACAGAGAGAGAGATCACAAGTAGGCAGAGAGGCAGGCACAGGTGGGGGGTAAGCAAGCTCCCCGCTGGGCAGAGAGCCCAACATGGGGCTCGATCCCAGGACCCTGAGATCATGACCTGATCTGAAGGCAGAGGTTTAAACTCACTGAGCCACCCAGGTGCCCCTAAAATATTTAACATCTTAAATAAAACTCAGGGAGGGACATCTGGGTGGCTCAGTAAGTTTACCGGTTAAGTGTCTGCATTCAGCTCAGGTCATGATCCCAGTGTCCTGGGACTGAGTCCTACCTCAGGCTCCCTGCTCAGCGGGGTGTCTGCTTCTCCCTCTGCGCGCTGCTTCCCCTGCTTGTGCACTCCCTAGGGCTCTTTCTCTCTCTGACAGATAAATAAAATCTTAAAAGGAAAAAAATAGTCTGAGGGTGACAGGTTTTCAAGTGGAATAGAGATCTAATCAGATCCGGATGAAAGTTTTCTTCAACGTTCATAGCATGGTCTGTCAGGTAAATTCCAATTTGTTTAGTAATTCATTCAAAAATTCAACCGTCTATTGAGCACATGCTATGTTCTAAGCACTGGGGATACAGGATCTATAAAGAATCTTGCCCCAGGGGGGCCTAGGTGGCTCAGTGGGTTAAGCCTTCGGCTCAGGTCATGATCTCAGGGTCCTGAGATTGAGCCCCGCATAGGGCTCTCTGCTCAGCAGGGAGCCTGCTTTCCCCCGCCCCCCTCTCTCTCTGCCTCCTTCTCTGCCCACTTGTGATCTCTCTCTGTCAAATAAATACATAAATCAATAAAATCTTTAAAAAAAAAAAAAAGAATCTTTCCCCAAAGAAGCTTCCCACCTCAGAGCAGGGACAAGTGAGAAAGGATTGCCACAAGAGCTACAGAAACTGTCATAGAACACACCATAAAGGAATAGCCTGAGTGGGGAGACAAAAGGAAAAAGTTATTGAGGTTCCAGCGTGGGAAGGAGACAGGGGTAGTGAAAACTGTTCAACAAGAGGAAGAACGCTGGAGCATCTTAAAAGCTTGGCTGGAATGTGGCCAGTAGACATGACTGTGGTGGGGGGTGGCAGGACATGTAGGTAGAGCAGAGAGCACATGCATTCAACAGGGGCTAAAAGAGCACAGCACAGAACTGCCACAGAACTGGGAATTGAACCATCATTAGATTTCAACCCAGAACAGTTGTGTGAATATATTCTATAATTTCCTTATAATAAAGAAAACATGCATTAAAGCCACATTGCTGCCCTTCCCCATCTTTTAATATGGAAAAAAGAAAAAAAGATCCCATGAATTTTCTTTGAAATTTTACAAGATCCTCCAAAACACAGTCTCGTGGAAAGTTACAAACACAGCTACAGTAGACAGTAGACATAAATTCATAAGTGACTTACAGTTGAACTTAAATAAAGAGGAAACCCACTGCAATTTATGTCTTTTCCATCATCCTTGGATTTCAGGTTAAGCATTTCATTTAGGATTTTACTCAGCAGCATCAGGTGGTAGAAGTTATTCCTGGAGCTCAGTGTGAAGGTTAAGATCTTTGACCTGTGCAGATCTGAGTTTGAATTCCACCTTTATTTCTCAGTAGCTATGTGACTCTGGGATACTTTTTTATCTCTTGAGCCTGAATTTCCTTATGTATAGAACAGGTGTTATACAAGCACGTTTCAAATGGATAATACCATCATTAAATCAGATTATATGTAAAGAGCTTTGCAGAGAGTCTGACTTGTATATCTCAATAAATAATTTAAAAATAAGAACAAAACAATACAATATTGGCCTATAAATGCAAGCAAAACAGGGTGCCTATGTGGCTCATTTGGTTAAGCGACTGCCTTCGGCTCAGGTCATGATCCCGGAGTCACCAGAACGAGTCCTGCATTGGGCTCCCAGCTCTGCAGGGAGTCTGCTTCTCCCTCTGACCTTTTCTCCTCTCATGCTCTCTCACTCTCTCTCTCAAATTAATAAATAAACAAACTCTTTACAATTGCAAGCAAAACTAGTAGTTTATGCAATTGTCCAAATAATTAGGAATTCTCATTCTTGTGAAAAAAAAATAACTATTTTAGATATGAAAAATATGTGGGTTTCAGATGAAATGGTTTGGGTTTGATTTTTCTGGCAAAGTAAGCCAATTCTCTTTTTTCCTCTAAATGTGTAGAAGCAACCTATACTTCTTGAACTTGGATTATCCCATTGTATTCTCTAGTTAAAAGCTGCCATAGTGTTTATTATAAATAGATGAGTGAACTAAAAGTACCCAAAGAAAGGGATATTAGTATATTTGGGAAGCTGAAAACCTCAGGGACAGCAAGGCACACTTACTACTGAGAAGAAGGCCCCAGAAGCAGCTTCCAGGGACTCCCAGATGGAGTAGCACTGTGGGTTGACTGACTCAACCACTGACCGGATAGCATAGTGCTCTCCAACTGTAGCTATTAAAATCACCTGAGGATCCTGTTACTCTCCCTCATGTTTTCTGGCTAAATTGGTCTCAGTAGCAGCCCTAGCATCTGTATTTTTTAAATTCCTCATGTGATTCACATGTGCATACAGGATTGAAAACCACTGGAGTGGTATAGGCCCGCTTCTAATCTGGAAAATGAGAGAGAAAAGAAAATACTTGGTATGTACAGGAACACTTCAAATGGTCACATTCTGATTTTTGTGTCTGCGAATAATTTTGCAAGGGGAAAACCATCTCTGTCATAAAGTATCTTTTGTTCAATTTAATTCAGTGTAACTGTCACATTCACAGAGTGCACATAGAGCTTGTTATGTGCACTGTACATTGTGCTAATAACTGTCAGGAATGTGTTTTGAAAGTCAGGGCCAGTTGTTGGCAGAGGGAATAATCTGATTAGGGAGCCAATGTTTACACACAAAAACATAATCAGTGATAACTATAATTCAATAATATCAACAATTGAATAGTCTGAATCTAAAGGTCTTGCAGAGGTCAGGAGAAATGGGCACAGTGGCTGAATCTCTGGGGAGTGCTTTGATGAAGCTGGGAGAAACTGAGACAGGTCTCAAAGTGCTAAGATTTGTAAAAACAGGGAAGAAGGAATTTCACTTCCTTTGGGGGATGTATGCTGGGAAGAATCCAGTTTTCAATTCATCTTTCTAGCTGGGCCTATTTATCATTACCTAGTTTAAAAGCATGTCTAGCCTGCCCTTGGTCCCTCTCACGGGACTCTGCTTCATAATTTGGTGCTTGTGTAGTATGTGAACACGGGCCACGATAAAATGACAGCCACAGCCTCTTTCTACAAAGGAAAGTCTCTGAGATCAGCTTACAGGGAAAAACAAAACCAAAAATGATGAAGCAAGCCTGTAGAAGAGAGACATTTTTAAATTCTTAAATTTATTTCATTTTCATTCATTGCCCAAATGGGTTTCCTGATACTCTATTTTCTTGGCTAATGTACTTTAGTTTATCATTTGTCTTCATTCTACTGTCTTGGTCTCTGGATTTGGTTGTGTCCTCTCTTCAAACTGTTGGCAGTATTTAAAGTAGATTTTAATATTGGTTGAGTATTTTTCTTCTTTAATTTGTGGTTGGGAAATGATCTGCTTTTTGTTTCAGGTTGTTTAATGTTTTCCAGTATAATATTCCTTCTTGTACCCCAGTGGGTTCATTTACAAAACATTTAATGTCATTTGTGTCTTTGAAGAACAGTGTATTCAGTTAGAACAAAAGTGAGTTCCTGCACAGAACTTGGGACAGTTTATAATTGGTAAACTAGTAACTTGACTAGGTTTGTGAACTAACAAAGAGCAGGAAACTTTTGGATGGTTACTGTTTTCCTTTTATTCATTAATTTATTCATTTGACGAATGTTTACAGAAACATCCTTGTGCCAGGCACCAGGCTAGGCACAGGTAAATCTCAGTCCCTATCTCCAGTAATTTATAATTCTTTGGTGAGTGGAGAGAAGAGAGAGAAAAATAAAGAGAGCTAAAACACAATGTGAATAATGCCATGACAAAGGTAAGCACGGGGAGCTAAGGCAAGCTCAGAGGAAGAGCAGCCCCAACCCCAAGTGGTGCCTCTACTATAATAAAAGCACAGGATTTTAGCTGCACAAAGAGAGGAAGGTCACTGCAAGCAGAGGAAACAGAGCTATCATGAAGTCAAGAGCTATCATGAAGATAGGGTATGGAAGATGTGAGTAACATGGTAACACAGGACGACTGAAGGCTAAGTCTGGAAGACCTAGAATGTGGTGACAAAAAGTAGGAGCCTAACCCTATAGACAATGAGGAATCGCTGGAGCACTTTAAGTAAGAGATGCATGATCTGGTTTAACAGGACTGTGATCTGGAAAACAGTGAGGACAAGGAGAACAGATGAAGCAGATGCAGTCATCTGAGTAAGAAATAAGAAGACTATGGACCACGGTGGTAGAAATTCATATGTTAATGAAGGGGTGCATGGGAGAGCCTGCTGGCAATAGAACTGACAGGATACATGGAATGCTTTGATGAGGACAGATATGGGAATGGAGATAGGCAGTCAAGGATGGTGTCTGGGTTTCTAGCTTTAGCAATTACATGGATGCAATGCCACCAACCAGACATTCTCTTACACTCATCTCTGGCTTAAATCATTTTTTTTAAAGATTTTATTTATTTATTTGATAGACAGAGATCACAAGTAGGCAGAGAGGCAGGCAGAGAGAGAGGAGGAAGCAGGCTGTCCGCACAGAGCAGAGAGCCGGATGCGGGGCTTGATCCCACGACCCAGGGATCCTGACCGGAGCCAAAGGCAGAGGCTTTAACCCGCTGAGCCACCCAGGCACCCCTGGCTTAAATCATTTTTGCCCAGAACCAAGTTAAATAAATATGCTTAAGTGATAATGGGAAGTTTAAGTAATTCATTCACAATTCAAGAATAAAGTGGGAAAAATTTCATTTGTGGTTATATGTGTATGATGTCTGAATTGAGCACTTCTGAATTTTTTAAACTTCAGTGTTCCAGAATTCATTGTTTATGCACCACACCCAGTGCTCCACGCAATATGTGCCCTCCATTATACCCACCACCAGCTTCACCCAACCTCCCACTTCCCTCCACTCCAAAACCCTCAGATTGTTTTTCAGAGTCCACAGTCTCTCATGGTTCATCTCCCCTTCCAATTTCCCCCACCTCCCTTGTCCTCTCCAGTTCCCCATGTCCTCCGTGTTATTCCTTATGCTCCACAAACAGGTGAAACAATATAATTGACTCTCTCTGCTTGACTTATTTCACTCAGCATAATCTCTTCCAGTCCCCTCCATGTTGATACAAAAGTTGGGTATTCATCCTTTCTGGTGGAGGCATAATACTCCATAGTATATATGGACCATGTACGTCTTCTTTATTTATTTGTCCGTCGAAGGGCATCTTGGTTCTTTCCACAGTTTGGCGACTGTGGTCATTGCTGCTATGAACATTGGGGTACAGATGGCCCTTCTTTTCACTACATCTGTATCTTTGGGGTAAATACCCAGTAGTGCAAAT
>ML101124.1:16844-32714 GCA_003697995.1 Taxidea taxus jeffersonii
CATCCTTTCTGGTGGAGGCATAATACTCCATAGTATATATGGACCATGTACGTCTTCTTTATTTATTTGTCCGTCGAAGGGCATCTTGGTTCTTTCCACAGTTTGGCGACTGTGGTCATTGCTGCTATGAACATTGGGGTACAGATGGCCCTTCTTTTCACTACATCTGTATCTTTGGGGTAAATACCCAGTAGTGCAATTGCAGGGTCATAGGGAAGCTCGATCTTTAATTTCTTAAGGAATCTCCATACTGTTTTCCAAAGTGGCTGCACCAACTTGCATTCCCAACAACAGTGCAAGAGAGTTCTCCTTTCTCTACATCCTCTCCAACACACATAGTTTACTGTCTTGTTAATTTTGGCCATTATAACTGGTGTAAGGTTGTATCTGAATGTGGTTTTGATTTGAATCTCCCTGAAGGCTAGTGATGATGAACATTTTTTCATGTGTCTGTTAGCCATTTGTATGTCTTCACTGGATAAGTGTCTGTTCATGTCTTCTGCCCATTTTTTGACATGATTATCTGTTTTGTGTGTGTTGAGTTTGAGGAGTTCTTTTTTTTTTTAATTTTTTTTAAAGATTTTATTCATTTATTTGACAGAGAGAGGGAGAGATCACAGGCAGAGCAGCAGGCAGATAGAGGGGGAAGCAGGCTCCCTGCTGAGCAGAAAGCCCGATGTGGGGCTCCATCCCAGGACCCTGAGATCATGACCCGAGCCGAAGGCAGAGGCTTTAACCCACTGAGCCACCCAGGCGCCCCGAGTTTGAGGAGTTCTTTATAGATCCTGGATATCAGCCCTTTGTCTGAATTGTCATTTGTGAATATCTTCTCCCATTCTGTGGGTTGCCTCTTTGTTTTGTTGACTGTTTCCTTTGCTGTGCTGAAGCTTTTGATCTTGATGAAGTCCCAAAAATTCATTTTTGCTTTTGTTTCCTTTGCCTTTGGGGACATATCTTGAAAGAAGTTGCTGTGGCCGATGTCAAAGAGGTTACTGCCTCTGTTCTCCTCTAGGATTCTGATGCCCACTCTCACCACTCTTGTTCAACATAATATTAGAAATCCTAGTAACAGCAATCAGACAACAAAGAGAAATAAAACGTATTCAAATAGGCAATGAAGAAGTCAAACTCTCCCTTTGCAGATGACATGATACTTTATTTGGAAAACCCAAAAGACTCCACCCCCAAACTACTAGAACTCATATGCAATTCAGTAATGTGGCAGGATACAGAATCAATGTACAGAAATCAGTTGCTTTCTTATACACTAACAATGAAAATACAGAAAGGGAAATTAGAGAATCAATTCCATTTACTATAGCACCAAGAACGGTAAGATACCTGGGAATAAACCTAACCAAAGAGGTAAAGGATCTGTACTAGAGGAACTACAGAACACTCATGAAAGAAATCGAAGAAGACACAAAAAAGATGGAAGACCATTCCATGCTCATGGATCGGAAGAATAAACATTGTCAAAATGTCTATACTGCCTAGAGCAATCTATACTTTCAATGCCATTCCGATCAAAATTCCACTGCATTTCTCAAAGAGCTGGAACAAACAATCCTAAAATTTGTATGGAATCAGAAGAGACCCCGAGTTGCTAAGGAAATGCTGAAAAAGAAAAACAAAACTGGGGGCATCACGTTCCCTGACTTCAAGCTTTACTACAAAGCTGTGATCACCAAGACAGCATGGTACTGGCATAAAAAAAGACACACAGACCAGTGGAACAGTGTAGAGAGCCCAGATATGAACTCTCAACTCTATGGTCAAATAATCTTCTACAAAGTGTGAAAAAATATACGGTGGAAAAAAGACAGTCTCTTCAATAAATGGTGCTGGGAAAATTGGACAGCTATGTTTAGAAGAATGAAACTTGACCATTCATTTATACCATACACAAAGATAAAGTGGATAAAAGCACTTCTGAATTTAAATGTTACTTTTAAGTCAATCAGCACAGACATTAGAGACTAGATAATGTACCCTTTCAAGGTGAGTGATTTAAGGATATTTTCCCAAAGTTAATAAGACCACAGACCTCTGATATCACTTCTCATCCATTTGTTCAACCTCTGAGTCTAGAAGAGAGACAACAGGAAGGCATCACCTTAAACATGACCACGACATCAACTGACTGAATAATCCCATTGTGCCAAGGAGTGGCCTATTGTAACACACTGATGCTGTAGGCCTTCATGAGTACAGGAAAAACTGAGGCATACTGAGGGTCACAGGGAGCAGACTTTCTCATCTTAAATATGGTTTTTCAGAAAGATTTTATTTCTTTATTTCAGCACGAGTGGGGGGGGAGGGCAAAGAGAGAGGGAAAAACAGACTCCCTGCTGAGTGCAGAGCCAGACACAGAGCTCAATTCCAGGACTCTGGGATCATGACCTGAGCCTAAGGCAGAGGCTTAACCAACTCAGAAACCCAGGTTTCTGCTTACTGGAACCAATCAACAAAATATTATGTAGAGGACCAGTGTGATGTTTCATACAAGGTCACAACAGTCGATTTCTCTGCAAACTACATTCCACTGGAGAACAGAATTGGCATAGCCCTGACTCAAGAGTGTGAAGGTCTTACTGTCCATGTGTGAACACTGTTGGCTATTTCAGACAAAAGCAAACTGCTTCTGGTGGTCCTTGCAAACTGGTCTGGAGTACAAGGTATTACTCAGGTTGACAGCTGGATTTCAAGCTCCAGGGCCCGTGTTGATTTGGTCCAGGAAAGATAGCATATTTGGGAGAACAGCTGCAATTGGAGTCGCCATCTGCTTATTCTCCAAGACCCAGCCAATGCCTTCACAGATCAAACAGGGGAGTTCAATGGGCATGTGACTGATATCATTCTGTACCTTTCATGTCTTTGATAGTACACTAGCCTCTGCAATTTCCCCCATGGATGTAATATTGCTTTTAGTTTATCATATTTGTAGGGATGGGACATTCCAAGAGCTTCCACTTTGCCCCTCCTACCATAATAGCCCATCCTCCATGGGTTAGAGAGTCAATGTGGAGAGTCTGACTGTTGCTTATTACACATTCAGGAACTGGGGAAATCATCACAGGATAGTTCAATTGACCAAATGGGCTCACTGTGAATGAAACTTGGACTCAGCCTTCATCCGTCTCTCCATCACTGAAAACTCCCATTTTAACTGATGGGCTACAGTGGATAGTTTAGATCATAGGAATTAACATAATTGAGAAGCAGTGTCTAGCAATTCCCAAAAGATCTAAGTATCTCTTTCTCCACAGTGCACATTCTATCAAATGGCTGCAGGTTCCTTTTAAAAAAGACGAGCAGAACGATTTATGGTATTTGCTTGAGGCAATAATGGGTTCCTCCTCAAGGGGATCTGGCCTTTTCTTTAGTCAAGAGGCTCTGAATCTATGACTTGCCTTGGGTCAGGACATTTGGTAAATGTCCCTTACTCTCCATCGTAGCAACTCAAGTCAGGTTTTGGGCCACCAGAACTAGAGTTTTCCTATGTTATACATAAAGCAGTACTCTAGTAGGCTGCCCATCTGTTTCATTCCTTGGGACACCTAGATCAACAGCCACCACCAAAGATCTCTGCGGCACAACACACTCTGATGATTACCATGTCCTGCTGCCCTCAACATAAACTTATTACCGCAGTGGGAAAAAAAAAAAGAACCAACAACAACAGCAACAACACACACACACACACACAAGATATCATGGGGGAAAAACAAAACATAAACAAAAACAAGGAATTTACCCATCTTGTCCTGGGATTTTTATGGAAAAAATGATTGTCTCTGGAGGAACTGTGACATAGGGCTACCTCACACAGGTTTGAGGTTCTGATTTATTCCACCTTTATGGTCCAGGGACTCCCCAGTTAAGAAATTAACAAGCAACCACGCCTCTCTAAGGTCCTACTTTATTCACCTGAAAGAAATAAATATTAACATTGACCTCCCTCAAAGGGTTATGGTGACAATGCATAAAAGCACATTGCATAATGCAGAACATGTAGAACATTCTTGGTGACTATTAGCTGTTACTAGTATTCTATGCGAGAATACTACCATGCAACTGTTCTATGGACAAAAGTGCATCTTGGCCACCACACTGTCCAGAGTAGCAGGTCAAGAGCACACAAACTTCAAGATGTCCCAAGGTCAGTTTCTGCCTCTTGACTTCCCTGAAGCAGCTGCTCTCCCTCACGTCGGCGGAAGCTGTGTGCCTGTCCTCTCTGCTGCCCGAGCTTGTCTTCAAAGCGGCGGGACTCGCTAACCTTCAGTAAACTCAGCCATCGAGGGCCTCTGACAAATGCACAGGAAGGACAACGTTACTACAGAGGAGCTGCTTGATTTATTGTGCCTTATGAAATAGAAACCTCCTCACATCATGGGAATTAGTGATGGAATTTTAAAAAGAATAACAAAATGAAATCAGGAACAGAAGAAAAAAATGCCCGGGTCCAACTAAAAAAAAAAAAACTAACAGCCAACCCAACCCCCCCCACACAAAACACAGAAAAAAATTTCTAATAAAAAATGCAAACCAGATGCAGTTAGAGATGACTGATAATTAAGGATGATAAATGACTAATGTTTTCTATTGAATTATCCAGTGCACACTATTGTTTCTACATGAGGGAACAATTTACATATGGCTGCTGGGCTATCTTTTTACCTAAATTTGATTTTACAGGCAATTTTCACAATCCCAAAGTGCTCCCTACATCACTGAGTCCTACACTTCCCTCAGGAAAGTGACCATCTTACTTTTCTGAGATCTCTTTTGTAAGAATAAGGAAGGATGGGATGCATTATGGATAAACATTCTTTCCAATGAGCAAAACATCTATTTAACAAAGCTACAGTAGGTAGGATAGAAATGCCGTTTCCTCGGTGGGGACAACGCATTAGCACGGAGCTACCCATATTCCCAAATGAGTCTGTCTTGGAACTAAGGGTGTGTGTTTTCTAGACACACATAGGGGGTGAGGTGTACATCTGTGATTAAATCTTTCTTAAATCCCAGAACAATCCATCACTCTCGCTGTGGAACCACAGCCTATTTTCTGAGCTCCTACAGAGTTTTAGTCTATATCACACAACATAGTATTAATGGTATGCCGCCTTTTACTGGTAACCATGTTTAATCTACACTAGTATTATCTTACCAGCTACTTTGTGAACAAGGTAGGGACTCTTGATACCACATGAGCATGAAGAGTATCTTCAACAAATACTCACTCAAAACTCAAAAAAGGATTATTTACTGCATCATGAGGATTACACTAATATTCAACTGAAACAACTAGTTTCAACCCAGACTTGGTTTGTGTTAACTTCAGGATTTTTTAGACACAAGGTGATTGTGTTAACCACACAAGGAGGGTCTCAATGCAGGACAAGCTCACAGTCAAATGAGCATCCTCTTTCTATCCCTGGAATCCTGCTTAAAGCTCAACAGCAGCCCTTCCCAGCCAAAGCTGCTATGCATCAATCACTGTCATTTGAAATTGTCAACTGAATTGTTACATCTTCTGTCTAATGTAGAGAAGAAACTATGTTTATATATGTGGAGGGGAAAATAGCCCCAGTCAGGGAAGAAAGGAAATATCTTCTAAGAGGAAACTTGATGCCTCCCACCCACCCCTCTGGGACCAGTAACATTTTCTCTCTACTCCGTAAAAGGATTTCAGTTCAATACACCTTGTTAACCTGAAGATACTCTATGAAGAGGGATTTAGAGGATTTTGCATGTGGATTCTGATTCAGCTCATTTAATTATCATGGACAATAAAACTTTCCTTACATTTGTTGCCCTGCTTGTAAAAGAGGAGGAACTCCGCTTTCCAGATAGAGGTTTCTAGCAAACTTTGACAGAATCAGATAAAAGAAACGACATAGGAAGGGAAAGTGATCTGCTGGAGCTCCTTCTCGCATTTTGGATGTCGTGTGTCATTTGATTTCCTAATCACGTTCCTCAAAGCCCAGATGTTGCACATCTGGAACAGAGCAGGTTGGACACTGGTGATGACGATGTTGAAGAAGGATCCTTCTTCGGTACCATGTCAGACAGCCAAATGCTCTGTTGGTTTTAAATTTAAAAATTGGCCCCAGCTGCTCAATTTCTTTTGGCTTCTGATATAGAACACTAAATAAAGACACATAGCCTATTGGAAAGAAAGTCAGCAAATATGTGATTTAGACACTGAGGTTACACCAGTTTGAATCACCAGAACGTTGCTGTGTATCTTCTTTTCAAAAAGTGTTGGGTTAAATAAGGCAATTGAGCCAAATCCCTCCACACACTCTGCAAAGCCAGGGTCTGGCTGCGTATATCCTTGTGGTTCCGGGGCCTCCAAAAGTATAACTCAGATTTACTTGAGATATTTGCAAAACATTCAATTGACAAATAATCTGATTTTATGGCAGTGACAGGGTTGAAGAGGTGTTTCTCCTTTAATATTCTTGAAACTGATTTAAACATCTGACTTCTTACAACTGTTAATGATTAACTGGCAAAATTAAATCCATTGTGATTCAGATAGTAACCAGTCAGCCAACTCGTAATTACAAAAACTACTAAGAGTTGAACTAGGATTAGAAGAGATGCATATAGGACAATTAGTCACTCCTCCTTTATATCGTATTGTATTACAAAAGTAACAATTCTGCGACGTAAATGGAGAGGTGACAATTACCACCACTTTCTTAGGTAACCGCTAGTTATTTGGGTTAAAATACCAAAGGTTATAAGAACGTCGTTTTGAAGTTTTATCGTTATTTGGGTTTAAAGGCAAAGGGGTATAAGGATGCCAGCTCTCCCCTTTGAGTTGCGAGTTACAGAAGCACAATTCATCCTAGTTCAGACTCAGAGAACATGTGGCTTACATCACTAGGGAAATCAAGGCAGGAACTGGCCGTTTGTTCCTGCGGTCCTATCAACGGCATACAGATTCTGTTTTCTCTTGGATCTAAAGTTTGTCTTTTTGGCTTCATTTTCAGGCAGACAGATCCACTGGTGGCAACAGACTGGCCCAGCTACAGACATTTTAGGCATCCATAGCCCTTAAAGCGAGGGAGTTCTGAAGGAAGGAAGACTCTCCAGTCTCACGGCTGTCTCTGCTTTGTCAGCCTCAAGCACATGCTCAACTCCAGAAGAAAAGGAAAGGTCAGGCCAGAACTATATGAACCAAAAGTGGGAGACAGATGGTTCTCATAAGGAAATGTGTGTTCTGCTACCAGAAGAGATAGTACATTTCTGCTACATATGTCCTCTTGTCCTCAGTTTCTCCTCGCCCTGTCAACTTCAGGAGCACACTGGCAGCCAGGAGAAGGGGGTAAGTGAAATGTAATTTCCCAGGAGACTGGCAGGAGCAGTTAACGCATGCCAACCTCCCGCATGTTCATGTGCATGTCTCAGCCTCCCCTGCAGGTATCTTGGACCCTGGGACTGGACTTGGTTGCCAGACTGAACCACAGTGACCTGTGTCACTTCTAGACCAAGAGCATTAAGGGCCCTATGCTTTCTTCATCTTCCTCCTCCTTTGCAACGGTGGCCCTGGAGATTCTATGGTTTGAGTGAGATGACCGGCTACCTGAAGAAGGAGGACGCTCCAGCCCAAACTGGACTCCATGGGAGCTAGAAAAAGCTTTCTTACATCAAGTTGCAGACTTGGGCATTACCTGATGGAGCTGCTAGAGGTAATTAGCCTGCAAATACATTACTTATTTCTCAGCACCAGAAGTAGCAGTTAAATAAAGCCTTACTGATGGATCTCACATAGTCATTTACTCTTTGACTTCCTTCACATAGAAATTTGCAAGTTCCTTTAGTTAGAGACTGAAAAGGAGTTGTATGATTATTGACAGTGTTTTCTTTATACAGAGCACAAAATTGGCATTTAAGACTTAAAGAACCTTGATTCCCTAAATAGGATGTTCTGTTTACATTAAAATGATTTTTTGGTATTTTTATTGAGAGCCTTTCTAAAATGTACCATTTCTGTTATCAGTCATTATCTTTTTAAATTAAAAAAATTTTGTTGGGGGCACCTGGATGGCTCAGTTGGTTAAGCAACTGCCTTTAGCTCAGGTCATGATTCTGGAGTCCCAGGATCGAGTCCCACATCATCGGACTCTCTGTTCAGTGAGGAGTCTGCTTCTCCCTCTGACCTCTCCCCTCTCATGCTCTCTCTCTCTCATTCTCTCTTTATCAAATAAATAAAATCTTAAAAAAAAATTTTGATGATGGAACATTACCATGAAAACAATTATATCTATATACTCAAAAAAATGAAATGCATTGAATGAATACTGACATATGGATTTTTTTTCTTTACTTATTTGCTCTTTGCATTTGCTTTTTTCTCTAAAGTCTGGTTCAGGTGGGATCCAGTTAATTAAAGGTTATACCTAATAAAGTTCCTATTTATCTATGTTTCATTGTAATATGAAATCAAGAAGTTGTCATTTTGGGTGAATCTTCTCTATGATTGTGGAAAAGAGCATGTAAAAAATTTTAATTCTGAAATCAATGAAAGATATTTTATACTAACTGAACAAAAACAGACATTGCCCCAGGGGACTAATAATAAAAAAATGCAGTGATAACTCCTAGGATCTAGTATCTTTTTCCTCCATTGTAATGGCCCCTCTGATAATTTCCTTTAGCTATATTCAAATATGAATATATTTGAATTTGAATTTTAAATTTGAATATTAGCAGTATTCAAAATATTTTAGCTTATATATTCCCATACCCAACCCAGAAGTCTACTTCAATGAGGAAAATCTAGCTATCACTTATTGATTCAATAAATATTACACTCCTATAACACAGAATGAAACTTATGCTCTGTGCTTAAGGAATATGCGGTCCAATGGGGCACAGGCTAATGGACGATTCTGATATAATATAGACTAAGTGCCATGTAAGCCCGAGAAAGCATGAGAGCACATGCAGTGGGAGCCTAGAGAAAGAGGAAAAGCTTCATGAAATGAGTACCAGGCAAGTTATATTTCCAAAGTGGTTTATGTTGTGACTTCATGATTCATGTACCCATTTGAAACAGATTAACAAGAGTAGGTCACTCATAAGGTCCCATTAGAGGATTTCATTTATTAAATAAAGAAATAAACTAACTTGTGCTGACTTTTAAAAATAGATGATGAAATTATCAGTACGTATTTGGTGTGCTGAATCTAGTGATTCAGACTGTATTTTAAGAAAGAATAGCTTTCATCTCTCATTGTAGTCTTCATGAAGAAATGGAACATGAATTAGTTCTCAATGGGGGTTACAACATTTCTGCAATGATACAAAACTGCCATTTCAACTATATTCAGACCCAACCATCAATGGTTACAGGGAAAATCCTCCCAAAAAGACATGGGGCCAAAAGTCACTCCTAAAAATCCTGGTCACAGGAACCCTAACACTTTGCATGTAGGCTCTCCCATGATCTGAGCACCAAATGCTTTATCAGTACATTCAACTTTTACAAAGATTGATGAGGACAAATAATTTGTCCTCCAATTCTGTATAAATTCCAAAGCACATTTAAGTGTATAAAATTGTGATTATTTCTATTTACTCAAAGGATACTGATGAACTCTTGGCACCAACTGCAAATTAAAATTAAATGTTGCATATTTGACTTGTCGTTTGTTTTCTTACTTGCCCATTGTGTGTGCAGTAGCATGTTAATATTTACATATTTAATATTTGTAAAAATAATAAAATTAAATGTTTCAACTCAACAAACATTTATTGAACACCTACAAAGCTCAAGACTTCTGTTATGTGTTGTGGAATATACAGTCAAGAACATAAGAAATAAAAGTGTTTTCTTTTCAAAATTAGTGCTGAATATAATTATCAAGCTCCAGTGTGCTATGTTGTGACTCCTACATCCATACGAGGATCAGACTCAGAGACATGCATTGCATTCTGAAAAATAGCATTAGTTCTTCTTCAGAGCTCCCCAGAAAGAGAAAAGCCCCACCAATGCCTCAAGCAAAGCAGATCCCAGACAGATGGGAAGGAACAAGGAAATAAATATTTTTACCAGCTGAGACCCCAGCAGATGCTATTAGATATATCACAGTGATAATACCTAATTCTTAGGTTCTTTTTTTTTTTTAAAAGATTTTATTATTTATTTGACAGATAGAGATCACAAGTAGGCAGAGAGGCAGGCAGAGAGAGAAGAGGAAGCAGGCTCCCTGCTGAGCAGAGAGCCCGATGTGGGGCTTGAACCCAGGACCCTGGGATCATGACCTGAGCTGAAGGCAGAGGCTTAAACCACTGAGCCACCCAGGTGCCCCTAATTCTTAGGTTCTTAAAGGGATTCCTAAACCTTCAGCGACCTAGGTGTGGGTGATTCAAGGAAAAAGACATTTAAAAAGTGTGCAGGTCACAGAGCTGATTAGCACTGAGCTGGGACCAGAAGTCAGACTCAGAATTTGGTACATGCCCTAGCAGAAGCGTCCCCACCTGAGAACTTGTCAGCAGCAGAAATCCAAGGCCCCTTCCAAGACCTACCAAGTCAGGAAGTGTGGCCTGGGGCCCGGCAATCTAAGGTGATACACGCTGAGGTTTGAGAAGCACTGATACACCGTGGCACCGAGAACTTCCACGAGGATGTGATTTTCCCAGCTGCAGCCATTGTGTACTGAATCTGTAGGGACACCATAAGCTTGATACTGAAGGCCAGTTAGAGTGTGACTTCTAAGCCCATATATTTTCCCCCAACTCTCAAAAGAGTTCACTTAGGCTTCTGAGAAAAAAAAAAAATCTCCCTCACTGATCAGTATGCCAGTTTTTATTCTTAGAACCAGGCCTGCATCGAATTATTCACAAAGATCTCAAAGATCTTTAATATCCCACCAACATATGGGAAAATAAACCACTAACAATGTGTCAATGCTTTTTTTTTGCTTTTGCTTTTCTTTTCTGTGATTTTGTTACTGAAAACAATTCATAGCTTTTGCAATCCTGAGCTCTGTGGACTTATAGGAGGTCTACTAAAAATGTCATAAACTCAAAGCAATTTGGTACAGGAAAATAAGAATTTAAGCTATCACACAAACGCCAATGGCCCAAGTGGCTTATGATTAAAACATGACGTGTACTTTCATTATTTTTACAGCTAATTAGAAAAATTTATCAGCAACCAAAAGAAGCCAGAGGAAACAGGGCTGCACACAGTGACTAATGATAACCAGTTTCTACTTAGAGTGGAAAACTACTACACTCCAAACACTCATGTGTGGCTGTTAGAACAACTATATCTTCTGAGACAAAGAACTGATCAGAATTGAGGACACATTAAGGTCATAAATGACATTTATTTATGTGTTTAATTGACCATTTCAAGTCCTATCAACTCCACAGAGCTGCCTTCACTGGCATTTTATTTCCCTCTCTTCTAGTCCAAATTATTGTGGCCTGTGAGACATGGTGTAGGGCTAAATTATCAAAGTGGTCAGACCACTTTATCCTTCCACTTAATAGATGTGTGGTGTTGGGTAAAATTTTAATCTAAGCCTTGACTTCCCTATCTGTAAAAATGTGGTGAATAATACCACGATACTACAGAACTGTTTTAAGGATGAAATGTGATAAACATATAAGATGTTTAGCACATGGTCCAAGTAAATGCTGAAGGAGTGATGGTATTCTCTTGTCACTGTTGTTCAAATTTGATTTATGTGTGATGGTGTCACCAACCAGAATATAAGTTCCTGGAAGACAAACACTGAGTCTACCACTTCTATCAGAAAGAAGGGAGGAAAGGGAAAAGGGAGGAAAGAAGAGAACACCATACAAAATTTCCCACCAATTGGCTGATTCCTGGAATCCTACCTTTAGGGTTTCATTCCTTTATTTTAGGTTTCTGACCTCATTAAGCCATCTGGGTTTGCACACATCTCTCCCTTTGGATGAATCCAAGATCTGAAAGTCATTTTCTATTCATATTTTGGAAAAAGAGAACAGGGGAGTGTGACAGGTACATGAAAGGGAGCAAAAAACAAGAGAAGAGAATGTCTGTGCAACAAGGCCAAGCCTTGCATGCTTCCAAAGTTCTCTGGCCTCCAACTACTGGCAGAAACCTGGAAACCAACATTCTCTTAATTCTGAGATGGGAATCCTGGAGGAAAGCAAAAGAAATGAAAGTTCCTTCATTTTCTGATGGGAAACACATCTCCATCACTGTCCCCAGAGATCAGTCTCTCTTTCCTGATTAAGCTTCTATCCAGTGAACTCACAAAAGGAAAGGGAGCCCATGGCTACTACTTAGTATGTCATCTGTGTGTTTGATTTTATTTCGATTCATGTGGTTCTGCTTTGTAGGATCCTCTAATTGCCCCAAACCCTCCCAGAGAGACCAACTGGGAATAGCTGGAACTTAACTCCTCTATTTGATTCTTTAAAAATCCAGGTAATTTTTTAAAAACATTTTATTTATTTATTAAAGAGAGAGCGCACATGCTGGGGGCAGTGGGAGAGGGAGCAAGAGAATCTTAAGCAGGCTCCAAACCCAGCATGGAGCTCGACGTGAGGCTCGATCTCACGACCCTCAAATCATGACCTAGCTAAAATCAAGACTTGGATGCTTAACCAACTAAGCCTCCCAGATGCCCCCAAATCAAGGTAATTTTAACAGACCATTCTTTTTTTTTTAAAGATTTTATTTATTTATTTGACAGACAGAGATCACAAGTAGGCAGAGAGGCAGGCAGAGAGAGAGAGGGAAGCAGGCTCCCCAATGAGCAGAGAGCCCGATGTGGGGCTCGATCCCAGGACTCTGAGATCATGACCTGAGTCGAAGGCAGTGGCTTAACCCACTGAGCCACCCAGGTGCCCCTAACAGACCATTCTGACAGACCATTTTGTTTCAGTGAAACTAGAAAGAAACATCCTTCATCTACAGAAACCAAAGGTATCACTATTATCAATCTCTCTCCTCATGTACACAGTTACTGCCTCCATAAAACAAAAGAAAAACTGTTCCTTAGAAATCTCTGATAACCAGATAACCAGCATCTGAATGCTGGCAGGTCATGGATGACAGGTTCTGGAACAGGGACACCCTGCTGGCAACAGCGGATGGAGAGTTCCCAGCATAAAGCTATTAACAAAGGGGAGTAAGACAACACGCAGCTTTGCTGCTGATGGCTGTCTCCAACTGCAGGTATTGGACAAGGGTCCAAAGCAACTAACCTCAACAAGAACACCTAGGAAAAATTCAATATTGGAGTTTTGTTGTTTTATTTCAGAAGTTCACTTCATTTAAGAAAAAGAAAACTAAGTAGGAACCAGAGAAACTAAATGATTATTGCTTTTATTTTGGGGGATATTTTCAGAATTCTCCCAGAAACAGTAAAGGTAAAGCAAGGCACAGTCAATACAAAAATACAAAAATATTTGGTATTTTAGTTGGTGCTTTATGTCTCTGGCATCAAGGACAGGATTGGTCTGCTCAAAAGGAATTCCGTCTCTCTGATCACAAACTGCCAAGTCATTGGTCTACTGCTACTTTAGCATCCTGCCTTATGTTCATAGCCTAGTTCCACTGTGTGTCCACCTTACAGATAGGGCAAAGCAAGGGAAGGGAGAAAGGTAACTCACGAGCAACTTCTGTGACTTGGCCTGTTTGAGCTAATAGAAACCCTTCACTTTTTCAGTCATCATGGAGCCAGAACAACTGGATTTCTCCAGCCTCTGAATACATACCTTGGGACCTTAATTTGCAATGACTCCAGATTTCCCCTCCCCAAATGAGCAGACTTTTGCTTTTTCCAAGGATTCCCAGATATCCCCAAGTAGTCCTGGTCTTTCCCTTCAGTCAGGAACTCAGATGGCTCTCAAGCCTGGAAAACTCTACAACTGTGGGTCCAGAGGCTGGTCCCACAGAAGCCAGTACGGACCACTGTCACTGTAGGGCACGTGAACTGGGTGCACCTGGAATAAGACCTCTCAAAAAATGAGAGAAATTCTTCTGGGATTCACGTTATTAAAAAATGGGGGTGAGGGAGGGAAGAGAATGCAGAAACTCTTCCAGTCAAAATGCTAGCAGACCTTTTTATTTTTATTTTTCCAAAGATTTATTTATTTGAGTAAGAACAGGTGTGCACAAGCAGGGGGAGCAGGCAGAGGGAGCGAGAGAAGCAGGCTCCTCGACGAGCAGAGAGTCCAATGTGGAATCCATCCCAGGACCCTCGGATCATGACCTGAGCCGAAGGCACATGCTTAACTGACTGAGCCACCCAGGCATCCCTCTAGCAGACGTTTTTGTGGGACTTGACAAGGGTGATTTTAAAATTTATAGGGAAATGCAAGAGTTAAGGATAGCCAAGATGCTTTTGAATAAAAGAAAAAAGAAAAAGAAGACAGAATGACTTGCTTTTCTAGATATCAAATATCAAATCACATTCTAAAAGTTATAGTGATTAAGACAGTGTGGTATTGGCAGAAACATATACAATTATATCAACAGAATAGAAAAGAAAGCCCTAACACAGACCCATGCATAAATGGATACTTGATTTAGGCCAACAGGGGCACTGCAGAACAGGAGGGAATAGATAATGTTTTGATGAATGGTGCTAGGAAAACTGAATATCCTAATGGAATTAACATAAAAATTTGAATTCCCTAACTCACACCATACACTAAAATCACTTCTTAGTGGATCAGAAATCTAATTGTAAAAGGCAAAATAACAAACTTTCTAGAACAGCGTATAGGAGACCAACTTCATGACCTGAGACAGGAAAATACAGCATTCCTTAAATAGGACACATAAAGTTCTCACCAAAAAGGAAAACAATGTTTAATTTACAACAAAAATGAAAACTTCTAGGGTGCCTGGGTGGCTCAGTTGGTCAAGCATCCAAGTCTTGATTTCAGCTCAAGTCCTGGGGTCAAGCCCCCGTCAGGCTCCCTACCCAGCCCACTCCCTGCTCTGTATCTCCCTTTCCCTTTGCCCTTCCTCCTACTCATGCTCTCTCTTTCTTTCTCATAAATCTTTTATTTTAAATGAAAACTTTTAAAAAATTTTATTTATTTATTTGAGAGAGAGACAGTGAGAGAGAGTATGAGAAAGGAGTCAGAGGGAGAAGCAGAGTCCCTGTGGAGCCCGGAGCCCAATGAGAGACTCGATGCCAGGACTCCAGGATCATGACCTGAGCTGAAGGCTGTCGCTTAACCAACTGAGCCACCCAGGCACCCAAAAAATGAAAACTTCTATTTATCAGATAGTAATATTAAACAAGAGTCACAAATTGAATAAAAGCTCAAGATCAGAGGACCCCTATGAAACAAAAAAAGAAAGATGGACAACCCAATAGAAAAATGAAACAGAAGCTTAAAAAGACACGCCACAAAAGAAGACAAATGATGCACAAACACGCGAAGGGGTGGTCATCTATTAGGAATCAGGAAAGTAATAATTATAGTACGTGATGGCCACACAATTCCATGGATACACGAAAAACCACTGAATTATACATTCTAAATGAGTGGCTTGTATGGTATGTGGATTATAGAGCAATAAAACTGCTATTAAATTTTTTTAACTTGACAAAATTAGTACACACCTACCAAAATGACTAAAATTTAAAGATTACTGTGTTGGTGAGAATGTGGAGCAATTAAAATTCTTAATCATGCCTGGTGGGAATATAAATTGGTACCACCACTTGGGAAAATAACCTGACATAATCTATTAAGGTTAAAAATATGCATGCCTTATGATTGAGCAAGTCAACTCCAAGGTATAAACCTAACCAAATGCATGTCAATGATCACCAGGAGACCTGTAAAAGAATGTTCCCGGCAGTATTATTCAAGAACCCCCCC